>JAHBCN010010896.1:10000-30494 GCA_019359885.1 Listronotus oregonensis | reverse complement strand
CAAAACCTCATTTTTCCCAAACTGATATAAAACCGTGACGTATCGTTGTTGTTCTACAGGTTCGATTCTAGTGATTTTGACTTTTTGGGATTTGGAAGCCCCAAACTTTCTGTTTGTTTACAGAACGAACTTTTTAACAAGTTTAGAGAGAAATTTGGATTGTTATTTAACAGAAAATCTGTATGTTGCCACATTCTTAGACCCTAGATTTAAAATGCATTTTTTCCCAAAAAATACTGAAGATAAAACATTATCTTGTATTAAAAATATAATAAAAAGGAAATATACAGTAGCTGAAGTGGATCCAGAATTTTCGAATGATGAAGACAATATATCCTTAAGCGATTTACACAATAGCAAAATACATTTTGGGAAACTTTTGACAGCATTGCCTCTACTTCGGCTTCCGAGACCAGTACTACAAGAAGCAAGGATGGGAAAATGAAATAATATTATATTTGGCATCTTCAACTCTATTTAAAGCCAAATCTCTTTTCGAGCGGTGGAAGGCAGAAAAAAAGAAATCTCCCAGTTTGTACAACGCAGCTTCAGTCTACCTTTCAGCACCTGCTGCCAGGGTGTTTAGTGAATTAGGTAATATTTACGAGTCTAAAAATAGATTAAATGCAGATAGGGCAGAAATGTTTTTGGACCATAAAGGATTTTTTTTTTTAGCAAAACTAAAAAATCTTTTAATGCGGTTGGCATTAAAAGATATTTTGGTTTTGCTTGCCAAATTAAAGGTCTTCGAAGCACAATTTTTTTCAAAAAATTTTTGGCGAGAAATTTAATTTTTTTGTTTTTAAAATTTTTTTACCCAAGCCTATTAACCCACATTATGATAAAAAAATATAGGTGATGTGTCTTTAGTAGATCTAGCTTCATGAACATTTTTTATAATTTTTGAAAGGGTTATATGGTTTTAGATGGCAGTTTCGTGGTTACAGGATGGTAAAAATTGCATACATTATTTATAAAACAAATTTATCATTTGATAAAGCAAAAAAAACATTGCAATTTCCTTGAACACGTAAGTAATAATTTTGTATTGGGCAATTTTTTTACATAATATAATAATAATATTTATATTTTATTGCAGATTTATAACCTCCAAGAAGTCTAATATCTGTCTTGTAACTATGGAAATGCTTGTTATGCTGACATAATAATATTTTTTTGAGTAATATTATTAGATTACTTATGCATTTATCTACTTCTCAAAGGATAGAAATCATTTTGTACACAATGCTTTTAACACCCTGTAACTATGAAATTGCCACATGAAACCATAAGCATAAAATATGGCGGTTTCTGTATTAAAAATCATCAATAAAGTCATATCTACTACACGAGTCATCCTGTATATTTATATTTTAAGTCAAAAGATGCGCAAATTAAATTTATTATTTACTTGTTCGAGGAAATTATGATTTTTTTTTGCTTTAGCAAATAATGAATTTGTTCTATACATTATGTACAGGGTTTTCCATATTTGCGCACCCCTTTAAAATCTTTATTTTTATAGATAGAAAAAATAGTTTATATGAAAGTTGCAGGATTTTCATGAAGATTTTCATGGTGTAAATAGAAAAACAATGATGATCGGAAAATAACAAATCACATATTAACTTCGTTATTTTAATGAACACTGTATATGATTGAAATCTATTGCTAATTTCCTCTTTCAAATATATAACTTATCTATGTTCGATAAGAGTTGCAAGTTATTTGAATTTAAATCGTTCTTATAAGTTACAAGTTAGCCATGGATACAACCCAAAATTCTGTCAAATATTTATATTTGACAAACCAATTTTGGGTTGTATCCATGGCTAACTATGGCTTATAAGAACAATTTTAAATTCAAATAACTTGCAAATTTTTATCCAAACATAGATAAGTTATATATATATATATATTGAAAAGAGAAGATTAGCTAAATTTAATTTTCAATCATATACAGGGTGTTCCATTTAAAATAACGAAGTTGATAGTGATTTGTTAATTTTCCGATCATCATTTGTTTTTATCTTACACCATGAAAATCTTCATGAAAAATCCTGCAAATTTCATATAAACTATTTTTTCCTATCTATAAAAATAAAGATTTTAAAGGGGCGCGCAATTATACGGGAAAACCCTGTACACACTGTATATTTATTGTCAACGCATATACACTTACTTAATAGTTTTCACTGCTTTTATCCACTTTTATCGACGTTCTATTAAATGAGGTTTTGATGGAAACGAATAAAATTCTATATTTGACTCAGTTTTACTGTTTTATGACACAACACAACAACCGGTGTTTCCAGATCTTGGCTTATTTTTAACGTTTTTTCCACTCATAATCATTTGAGTGAATATTATAACATTCTTATAAATATTTATTGTTTCAATAAGTTATTGTAATATATTTATGTATTAAATTTGTAAAGATTGCAAAGAAATAATTAATAAAAAATTCCATGATTTGTGAGTCAGTATTGTACAAAACTAACGAGAAAGGCGCCACTAGTTCTTTCGCAGGTTCTCTGTGTTTTGAACCAACAATGTACTGTCAAACTACTGAAGCAATCAAGGGTACACCTTAAAACTCTAGTGGGACTGTACACGGGACACTGCACAAGATCGGCCTAGCGGAAGACGCCGAATGCCGGATGTGCATGTAGGCACGACTAAGATTCGCAATCCTCGGCAATGACACCTTGTTGCCGGGGGAGGTGAAAGATCTTTCTCCCAACAGGGTCATCAGATTTATTAGGAATCTGGATCTGGTGGGAGAAATATAAAAAGGTGTGAGCCACAATAGACCGATCGGTCGCGGTGGAAGGGTATTACACCAACTCACTTTAAACCTACCTACCTAAATTAATAAAAGTCAACACCAATTAATTTTTCTTTTTCGTAAAGTAGTGATTAAGATGGACTTTCATCAAGTATCAATCGATTCTGTAAATTATTTACTTAAGTTAATATTATTATTTAACCCCACTTCTGAAATCGCCTTAGCTTACAGAAACAAAAATCACATTTAAGCTTTTTTATCTACGACTACCACTAATTCGTTAATAGTTTTTTCGAGTAATTTCAAATCGTCCAGTGCACTATTTTTGGTGCCGCTACTTCGTTTTCTCTCCTTATCACTATTTTCGTCGCTACTGGCCGACTTTTGGGCGGTGTCCGACTCGCTTGAATTTTGATTATCACTATTGGTAGTTTTCGAGCTTTTCGGCTTTTGCGGTGACGACGATTCACTCTGTGACGTTTCGCTTTCTTTCGAGGTGCTCGGTTTGCTTTCTGTCTGCTGGCTTTGGGTTTCCTCCGATTTTTCTGAAAGTAAGATAAATAAAATTAATACAGAGCTGGGACATATTCTTTAAAAAAGAATCGATTAAAGGATCCGGATCCTCGTAAAGGAATCGAATCACCAATATGAATAACGAATCCTTTTTTAAGGAAAAAAGAAATCGATTCCTTTTTATCGAATCACGAATCCGGATCATCTTTAGTTTTTATACTTACAAATTGTAACTACGATACGAATGATACTACATAATCCAGATGATAAAAGACAAAAGACAAAAAGTTTATTAATGTTAGACACCCAATCAGGCTTATACACGTCCAAAGGTTTGAGTACAATTTGCAAATATGTTATTTAACAATACATAGTAAATCATTTAAAAATTAAAATTTAAAACTGCAGTCAAAAACAGGAGATTATACATGGACACAAAATTTTATTACGCAATCATGTCACTAAAATTGTTTTTGTAATATTCCTCTAGTGAATAGAAACATTTCAAAAGTACATATTTTTTTTACTACAAATTTAAATTTTTTGGAGGGTAGCTGAGTTATAGGAAGTGGCAAGAAATTAAATAATTTAGGACCATAGTATGATATGCCTATCCTAATTTTATTTATTCTGCCATATTTGGAATATATATTTTTCCTACTTCTTGTTAGATGGGAATGAGTGCCTTCATGTGTTGTGTAGTTTGTGTTATAGCCTTTTGTGTAAACAATGTAAAATATACAGGGGTCCAAAGTATGAACAGAGCAACAGCAGATTCTTAGGTCAAAATAATAATTGACGTAAACTTGTTTTATCCGAAAGTTAATAATAACAAAGATACAGGGTGTTCAATTTTTGCTTTCTTTTTTCTTAATAATTTTTACCAAATGGCACAAAATTTGGGATCTGGGGGTTTTTGAGGCGAGAAATTTAAATTCGTCCACGCTTTTGATTTTGTACTAGGGGGCGCATTACTACCTCACTTGTTTTAAATGTCGTAATTTTTTTTATGCTTAGAATATTGACCTGTTTATTGAAAAATAAGTTACTATAAACCATCTGCATCAAAAATGTATACTTTATTTAGTCTCTAAGCAGCCGTTCTCGAGATAAACGCACTTTGGATCTTGCAATTTTTTTATGGAAAATAAATTTTATCCAATTGTTTTTAAACTTTGCATTGTGATAGTTCTAAACACGCTGATCAAAGGTCTTCCAGGGCACAAAACCCATAAACGCCTCCAACCCCCCCAAAATCACCCTCAAAAGTCCCCAAATCTCCAGTGACCTTTGAGGGTGATTTTGGGGGGGTTGGAGGCGTTTTCGGGTTTTGTGCCCTGGAAGACCTTTGATCAGCGTGTTTAGAACTATCACCATGCAAAGTTTGAAAACAATTGGATAAAATTTATTTTCCATAAAAAATTTGAAGAAAAAGTGCGTTTATCTCGGAACGGCTACTCCTAGAGACTTAAATAATTTTTGATGCAGATGGATTTATAGTAACTTATTTTTAATAAACAGGTCCATATTCTAAGCCTAAAAATTACGACATTTAAAACAAGTGAGGTAGGCCGTAGCTGGCGCCCTCTAGTAGCAACATTAAAAGCGTGGACAAATTAAATTTCTCGCCTCAGAAAACCCCAGATCCCAAATTTTGCCGCTAGGTCATTTGGTTAAAGGATTATTGGAAAAACGAAAGCAAAATTAAAAGTTTAACACCCTGTATCTTTGTTATTATTAACTTTCGGATAAGGCAAGTTTACGTAAATTGCATTATTTTGACCCAAGGAATCTGCTGTTGCTCTGTGTCCCATTACTTTTGGGACACCCTGTATAAGCAAGGGAAAGTAAGTATATTTAATTCCATAAAAAGTGGCTTGCAATCAGCCCTGTAGTCTACTCCTTTTAAACTTTCCTTCATCATATCTCGTGGACGGCTTACAGGGTCGACTCAGCACATATAGATGCATGGAATGGACTATTATCACCCCAAAATTTAAAATATTTCTATTTTTCTTTTTAACAAAAAGTTGACAAAAAACACAAGAAATTTGAAATTTTTTGTTCCGACATCCGTCAAAAATCCAATTTTCAAAATTTTCTTTCCATGATAGTTCATTCCGTGTATTTAAACTTCCAGATTAAAACGCCGCCGATTTTTTTAGTTTCGGATAAGCCAATCAGCTAATTTCGTAGAGGGAGTATGCGTCCATTTTTTTGTGGCAGGTCTTCAGGGCATTATAACTTTGGTTTTAATGAATATTTTTAGCTAAAAATTTATGTGTATACTCTTGAAACACTTATAAATAAATAATAAAAACTCCAAAGTCCTATCCCTTTATTGATCCTCACAAAAAAATCCAAAAAATGCATCAAAATCAGACCGTCAAAGCCAAGAATCCCCTTAAGAAATGGCCTTTTTTTTAATCACACTGTATAAATAAATAAATAATATTGTACCAATCGTAAATTAGAGAAAATCAATGGACTTGGGCTTTAGACTATAAAATTTTCTTGATATATCGCAGTGAAAAACAACCTCTATATTTTCAGTGAAACAGATCAAAACAAAAATAAACAACTTACCGCTACTACTGGTATCGATTTTACATATCTCCGCCTTAACTTTGGTTTGCAATACTTTCAGGGTATTCTTGAGCACGCCAGACGGCTTTCCCTCGGGACTACTGTACACCATAATTAAGGCTCTCAAATCGCCGGCCAACCGTTTGGGATTTTTCATTATGTCCGGTGAATTTACCGACTCGTTAAGCGACTCGACCGTCGAATCGATCATTCTTAACGTTTGTTCACTAAGTACGTGGGCTGATACCTATAAAAAGTATTTGTTGGTTATGTACAAGCCTATAGCGAAATTAGCAAAAAAGTTAGAGATCCTATATGCAGGGTGTCCGGCAAAATGTGGTAAATCTCCCAGATATGAAAAAAAACATGTGAAAAGAATATTACAGGTTCATATAAACTTTTTTCTCTTCGGAGATCTTGGCTCCCAAATAGCTTCAATGGATCAAGGTTTTTGGACATAATTATTGAACCACCAGGTATATTTCAATTTTATTTTAATAAGATGTAATATCAACTAAGACTCCTCAAATTACTATCAAAGAAGTGTTGTGAATTACTCACAGCTACAGGCGACGCTCAACTGCGACTCATGACCCCTTCTTATGCCCTGTACTAATAAGAACTTTGAACAATCTTTTTTACAAACCTTTATTGAGTAAAAATTAAGTACTCTTTATTCATGTCGTTAAATTTAACGTTTTCGAAAAAACGTACCTTTATTACATCATGTATTTGGCGTATTTCGATAAAAGATACATATATATTTCACATGTGCTCGCGAGAGTATCAGACTTCACGGAGCCCGTGTTGAACCTTCTCACACAATTTTAACTAAAAGTTTATCTTTTTATTGAAACTATTAGGTTGGTTCCAAAGAAAATTCCTCTTTCTGGTATTCAACCTGACAGAACTTAGGGGACTAAACTAACAGTGTAAATAATGTGACATTTTTTTTCGAAAACGGTTAGGATTAGCGACACAAATGAAAGGATACCCAATTTTTAGTCAGTAGTTAAAGGTTTGTAAAAAAACGTTGACCATGATAATGACTTGGTTAAGGATCCTGTGGGTATTGCTAACTTGTTTGCTAGTCAATTTGAGCTGTCTAGATTTGCCACTGTTGCTTTAGACAGTGTAAGACTAAAATCTGTCAGTTTTACATTTTTTCTTCGACCAACTACTTCTGGGGAAGTTAAACATGTTATTGACCAGTTGGCACACAAATACTCTTCGGGATATGATGATGTGCCTTCCGTATTAATAAGGGAAGTTGCGGACATAATATGCTCTCCACTGGCTGATTTAGTTTATGTCTGCTTTGAAGGGTTTTTTTCCGAATGAGCTTAAACTTGCTAAAGTCGTCATAATTTTTAAAAAGGGTGACCCGCGGGTACCTGGTAATTATAGAGATGTGTCAATACTTAAAAGGTTATTGAAGGATTGATTTGTGTTAGACTGCTGGATTATTTTATGACATACTCGCTTTTTTTTTGTTGGTCACCATGGTTTTGTACCTAAAAGGTCCACTATTACAGCCATATTTTAATCATTACACTATATTCTTGAACAAGTGAATCAAGTATTTATTTTAATCTCAGCAAGGCCTTTGACTTAACTGATCATGAGATTTTGTTACTTAAGCTGGAAAAGCTTGGTTTCCGAGGTACTGCTAATAATCTCTTTAGATCTTATCTAACCAACAGAAGATTCGCTGTGACAGTGGGTTCCAGCTCTGGAGGCTGGGCCACCTCACAAATCAAGAATATTTCTCTGTGAGTTCCTCAGGGTTCTTTACTGGGACCAATTCTCTTTGTTATATTTTCTAATGATATGAATTAATTTGTAAACCTACAATCTTTATATCAGATTGCCGATGATACTTCTTGTGCCATAGCGGGTCCAAATACCGTTTGCCTTTCTCACAGATCAATGGAAATTGCTCAGAACATGGCTGACCAGTGTTTTGTTAATAATTTATTACTGAATTGTGACAAAACTGTTTTAGCTAAATTTAGGGGTAATGCGCTTGGGTCACTATACACTACTCTAGATGGGTCAAGTATTAAACAGGTAGGTTGTGTAAAGTTCTTAGGGGTATTCCTGGATGCGAACTTGCAGTAAAATAAACAGGTTAACTATATAGTTTCAAAGATGTGTTCAGCAATCTATGTAATTAGATATCTCCGAGATCAGGTAAATATTAATACTCTGCGAGTGTTTTACTTTGCTTGTATTCAGTCTATTATTTCATACAGCATAGTTTTTTGGTATAGGTCGTCTGTCATAAATTCTTCTCGAGTGTTTGTAACACAGCAAAAAGCAGTCAGAACCATGTTAAGAATGGGTTATAACGAATCCTGTCGGGGTAGATTTAGAGAGATGAACATACTTACGGTTCCGTCACTGTTTATTCTTAATTGTGCCTTGTTCGGCAAAAATAATCCTCAGTATTTTAAGACAAATTCTGATCTAAGTACTCACATGAATGGTTTAACGAATACCTGTCAGGTTTATTGTTTTAAGAGATGAAGCTACTTACGGTTGAAATCACTAGTTATTCTTAATTGTGTGTTCGGCAAAAATAATCCTCAGTATTTTAAGACAAATTCTGATCTAAGTACTCACATGCGAATGAGAGGCGGGAATGACCTTGTCATTCCATCTCATAGTACGGCTTTGTTCGGTAAAGGTGCGACGATGGGCTGCATTGCAGCAGCTGTGAGTAATTCACAGCACTTCTTTTGATAGTAATTTGAAGAGTATAACTTGGTTTTACATCTTATTAAAATAAAATTTGAATATCCTTGGTGGTTCAATAATTATGTTTAAAAAACTTTATTCCATTGGAGCGTTTTGGGAGCCAATATCTAAGAAGAGGAGGCCTACGACAACAGACTTACCTTTGGGAAAAATGCAGTTAAAAATTCATAAATAACATCCACCGTCAAAGCGTAACGTTCATCGAGGAGAATCGCGTCCACATAGTCCACAAAATAGTTGCAGGAAGTCAACATATTTATGTATTTCCTATCAATATGCTAAAAATTTAAAAGAAAATGTAAATTCTCGAGTATATAAATCTGGAAGAAAAACCTTAATGAATACAGGTATATGCTTTCAAATAATTAATAGCTTTACACATGCATATTTTCTGAATAGTAGTTATAGGTTTCACCACAATAAAGCATTTTGAGTTTGAGTTATTAATAATAATAATATTAATAAGCATTTCTATTCAAGGCAGCTGAGCGAGCAGCGGAGAAATTCGGTCTTAGATTTGCAATAGATCCAAACGACGTCCGATCTCTTATAAGACTTGAGTCTAAAGTCGTAAAAACTGCAGTTAAAAGAGCAGAACAGCAGATGCTCTTAGAAGATCACATTAATAAGCCGCAACACGGAGTATTTTACCGAAACATAGAAAGACTCAATCTATCCCGAAACCTCACGTTTGGGTTTTTAAAATCTGCTGAGCTCAAGTCTGAGACCGAGGGTTTCCTACTAGCATGCCAGGATGTGGTGATAAACACATTAGTATACCGAAGTCAGTTTTCTAACATTCCTGATACTGCTTGTCGAGCCTGTCGACAGCAACCCGAAACACTTATGCTCTATGCTATTAGTTTTAGTTATATTAAAAGAAAGCAAGTTAGAGTTACACCCTAATTTAATTTGTAAAATATCATTTTCTGTTACATCATTTAAAGAATTTGTAATATCGCTGAAATATACCAAATACTGTTAACTTTACCTGCGCTTTTAATATGTCCAACCACAACTTCGGAAAATAGGTGGAATGTAAAGGAACAGCTTCGAAACCCACAACGGCACTCAGATTTATCAATACTTCTTGTACAGAATCGTTATTTACAGCTAACCTAAACATCGTGTCGATAAAATCGTGATAGGGGGTGTAAAATTTGTCCAGAGCCTTGTCGTATTCTGGATCCACACCCTAAAAAAATAGTATATTATATTATAAGGATTAAAAGTGCATCTTTTTTTACGAGCAATTTTTCCAGTTGCGAGGCGGAGCCCAACTCAGCCGAGCGAATGCAAAATTGCGTATTAATTTTATCAAATGGTATACAGCAGTGGCGGCTCGTGAGTTACAAATATAGAGGTTCTGCACAGCAGCAAACGATTAGTAATATACATTTAACAAACCAGAATTAAAAATAACATAAATATAAACTTACACAGATTTGAGAAGCAAGTGAAAAACAGTTTATACAAGTAAATGTCACAAAGAATGTCTCTGAAGACTAAAGGCTTATTTTTTATAAATTAAGTTGATTCTTCTGTCCTTTTTGGAAGAAAACTTGTCTGTAACCTTCTCATTGAAATTTGAAATTTCACGAATCATTTCCTTTTCAATTGATAGCATTGATAGAGCCACTAGACGATCCTGAGTCATAGAATTACGTAAAAAATTCTTGATTCGTTTTAAAGTAGAAAATGATCTTTCAGCCTCTGCAGTCGTCATTGGAATTGTTATAAGAATTTCTAATATTCTTTTGGTTTCTTGAAATGCCCCTGATAAATTATTTTCTATTAAAAATTTTAAAAACGGTACTGCTCCTTTTATAGATCTACAGTCTGCTCTGGAATAAATTACTGATAATTCAGTTTTTAAACGTTCTTTATCTATGTCTGGATAAGCAGAACATGTTAAATTTAAAATTTCCTCGGGAAAATTATCACAAAATTCCCCAAATTTATTAGAATAAAATAAAGTAGCCGCAGATAAATGATTTTTAAATGCAAATCGATCTTTCGCACAGTTCAAAATTACATCGCAGATTTCTATAGCGGCAATACGATGATCCAATTTACTGTCATTTCTACGAATTTTAGATAAGGGCTCGGTGGATAATGAAGAAGCTTGGCTAACGACTTCAGGTACTGAGTTTCTTAGTGACATCACATTCTGCTCAAAAGTCTCAATTTTTTTGTTTATTTCTACAGGGTCTGTTTGTATTTTTTGTAGCTCGTTAAAAAGAACATCTACATGAGGCATGACACGATGGAAAAAGTTAGCCAGAAAATAAAATTTTATCTAAGAGCATTCTTCTGATAGATGACGCGGCACTACAAACAGTTTGATTAGTAAAAGAGTCTTCTATGTTCTCCATACATTCTATTAAAGATTCCCTATGTTCAAAAACAATATTAACAGTGCGGATGTTAAAATTCCACCGAGTTGGCGCACCATGGGAATTCTTCTTTGAACTAGTTTGGTCAGTACATCTACACGTTGTGGCGAATTTCTAAAAAATGCTGGTATTTCTTGCAAATTACCAAAAAAAGTCTTACTTGTGAATTTTGTGAAGCAGCTTTGGACATTATTAAATTCAATTGATGCGCATAGCAGTGCACAAAATGGGCATATGGAAATTTCTCCTTAATCCTTGCCTGGACTCCAGTATGCCTTCCACTCATTACGGCTGCGCCATCGTAGCTTTGAGCAATTAGTTTATTGGTTGATTTTGTGTCTGGTAATATTACATTCAAAACTTTTAAAATATCTTGCGTGAGGGACTCTGCATTAACACCAATAGGGTTTAGATAGGTCCAGAAACGTTCTATAGGTTCGCCATTTCGTGAATACCTAAGTATTACTACTAACTGCGTCTTTGCGGACACATCAGTTGTTTCGTCTACAATTATTGCCAGATTTGGAGATTGACGAATTTCTTCCAAAATTCTCTCCTGGCATACTTCTAAAATACAGTCCAAAATGTCATTTTGAATTTCTTTTGAAATCCCTTTAAACACTGTCGACTTTTCTAAATGTTCCTCCAAAGTTTTGTCAAGCTCTGCACTAAAGTTAATAAGGCCACGAAAAATTCCTGGATTTTCTGAGACACTCGTCTCGTCATGTCCTCGAAGTGCCAATTCAAATATTCCACAAAATTTAACGCAATCAATAATTTTAGACAAAACATACCGATTTTTTGTCACCTCTTCGTTAAATTTTTGAATATTTACCCAATAGGCAGAATCTAGTTGTTCCCTTATATTTACGGTGCCTAATAAAGCAAATTCCATTACATTATGTAAATGGTGTCGGCACGTTTCATGTTTCTTTATTTTTTGACTCAAATGATTTAAATCTGTCACTCCAATTTGGGTCCACGATTTATCTCCGCCAAAAAGTACACAAGGAAAACAGAAAAGAGCATTTTTTTATTGCATCCACAAATCCAATCGTTTCTTGAGTACACTTCACGATTAAATTGTCTTTTGTACTGTTTACCACGACTTGAGCCTTCTTTTTCGATGGAAATATCTGGTAAAGGACGTCCACCTTGCTTTAATTTAATTTTTTCTTCGTAGGTGTACTTTATAAACCTTTTAACATTTAATAAATTATCGATAATATCCATCTCTAATATGAATATTAATCAAGGAAAAACAAATATAACGCTTATAACAGTACGCGAAAATTTTAGATTTTTTATACAGAAAACGCGGTACCGATAACTGCTCGAAAAACTCGTCAAAACCTAATCACTATCTCTCAGCACTGCGTAAAATGCAGAACATATTCCCGTTAAAACAACGGTATTAAAATCAAAGGCGCGGGAGTCGCGACGTCAGAGGCGAGGGCAAATTAGAGCACAGAACCACATTGTGTCGCCCTGCTAAATTTATATGGTCAAGCGCGTGGAGATATGTTGTTGACTACGTCTGGCCAGCAATGTCGCGCAGTTCGTTCAATGTAACTTGTCTCGGGGTTCGTTCGAAGTTACTTGTCCGTTTAACTTTTTTTTAATTAAACACAAATAATTTAAACATCAGAAACATTTATTTATTTTAGATTTAAGGCTTATTTTCTATTTTTTTTTGGTGGTTCTGCAGCTCTGCAGCTCTTATGTACCAGCCGCCACTGGTATACAGTATAGTTAAATATTGGAGGTTAACACCCAAATAAGTTTTTAAAAGTTAAATATTTAACAAAAAGTAATAAAACTAATCTACATTCTGAGGAAAACGGTGACGTCACAAACATAACCTATATCTGCGGACAAAAATGTAAAAATCGAGCAATACTGTCCAAGTCCACCCCCCTTGGACTCTACCTGTATTTTTATATAAAAAAAGAAAAACCGTCTTATACAGCGTGTCCGGGAAATGACCAGGAAAAATCTCCCTGTTAGGAAATTTCCAATATTTCCATTTAGAGCAAGTATTTCCATTTCCCGGTGCAAAAACCAGGTAAGTCCAATTTTTAACGAAAATTTGTTTTGCGCATATCTTAGGTAGGTATTTAAACTATTGCGGATCATTTGGTGCTAAAATCAGGTAAGTAAAACGCTTTTAATATGAAATATACAATTTCACTTGCCTGGTCAATTATTGGCAGCATAAATCAGGTAAGTCCGGTAGATACATGCTTTTTGCACCGAATTCATTTTTTATATGTCGGGACTTGCCCGGTTCGGATCGTGTGACTGTCGTGCTGCGTAAGGACTTTATATCTGTTTTCCGATAACGCATTGCAACCATTACCCAGAAGGGCATCTTTGAGATCATACACCGGTATACAGAGCCGGCTTGCCTTGATTGAGAAAGACGCGAAGAAATGATTCATGTTCCTAATGATTGGAAAGAGCTAGTCCGTTTAATTTCAAAAAAGTTCAAAGTTGTAAACGTCAATCAAGACATGATCATGGATTTTGCAACACATTTTAAACTTTTTTAAATCTACTTTTATAAGCAAAGAAAAAGCTAAGTTTAGCATTTCAACATACCGGATTTGGCAGTATCAAAAAGGATTTAAATTTACAGAATGCAGTATTGCTACATCTTTTTCAGTTTTTACAAGATTTTATATTGAAAATAAGAATGTGGCATTGTGCTTTGCAACTTCAAAAATGATACAACCCTATCCTTTACCGCTCAATGAAAAAAAAGGAGAACCCAAAGATATTAAAGTTTCACTAAAAGATGTTACAGGTGATGATGACTAGGACTCCGAATCTTCATTTATATTACAACTGCAGATTATATTTTATTTTTATTTACATTTTCTAAAAAGTACTGATTTGGTTCCATTTAAACCAGGTAAGTCCAAATTTTGTACCAAAAAAGAAGGGTTTTAGTTTTTTTTTTATATTTTATATTAAACCCGTTTTTAATCAACTTTCCTACAACCTAAAATAAAATGGTTCAGTAGTTCCTATATGTAAACTAAATATTCGGTTATTTTTGATTTCCCACAATTTTGTCTAATGTGACTTACCTGGTTTTTGCACCGAGGACTTCATTTACAACTGTAACTAATTATTATTATTTTCTTGTTGCAGTAATAAGATCAGCTTCTACATAAAGGAGAAGTAAAAAATAATTTTTGGGGGGATAATTATTTTACATTAAAATGTTTAAAATTTTAAAAGTTAAAATTAAATAAGGTCATAATTTTTTTTTTATTCCAAAACGTTTGGTTCTTTTTTAAACGACTGTATTAAGGGACCCCCCCCATGAGGTGGTTAAATGAATCAAAAACCATTGAATTTAAAAAATTTTGAATTTTTAAAAAAAAAAACGAATATTCGCATTTCTTTTTATTCATTTAAATAGAAAGAAAATTAATTTTAATTTTATTGTATTTTTTGTTTTACAAGACGGGATTAAATTTTTTAACGGGATTTTTAAGAGTTTTTTTTAAAAATAATGATGATCCATTATTCAAAAAATTATTGAAAGATTTCCCAAAAACACAAAAATTTTTATTGTTCTTTTAAATTATTTTAGGGAAATTCCAAATTGAATTTTTAATAAGTCAATTTCAAGTTTTTCCCTTTAATTTAAAATCCAAAAAAAAAAATCCAAATTTTAAAAAAAGAAAAATTTATGGACTCAAAAACAAACTCTTGAAAATTTTGAAGAATATTTATCAAAACTTTTTTTTTTTAAGAGTTACAGCACGAAAATGAGGCAAAATTACATTTCGCGGCTCGGATTTCTGTTAAAATGTTTAACGCTTGATTTATCATCTGTTTCATGTAGTTTTCATTCATCGAGTTACCATTTGTGTTATAAACCAAAGTTGATCCGTTTCTGTAAAAAATCGTGATTCGGGGGTTTTGGGTCACCAGCTCTAATGCGTACTCTATTGGTTACACTGTTTAATAATTCTGATTATAATTTTTATTCACGCTTACCTATACATAACGACCTCATCTCCGGCGGATTATAGGTATTGAGCAACGTTGCCAGCTTTCGTATGACTTCTAACCAGTCTTTGGTAGCCAAAACTAGACTTCTAGAATCTTTAGTGTCCCTGTACGCCCTTATGCAGTGCATCAGGTCGTAAAGAATCTGTAGAATTTCCAGCATGTCTCCCACTACATGACAGGCCGTTGCTTCGTGTAACATAACATGTAAATTTTGGAAACACTAAAAAATAACAACAAAAATTGGTAGCATTTTAACTACTAGATTCTTAGAGCAAATTAAAAAAGAATATAAATAAATAATAATTTAACAAAACTAAATAAACACGCTTTTATAGCAAACTGAACTAAACTATTTTTCTATAAACTACTTAATACAACATTTTGGCGATTGTCCTGAATGCTAGAGAATTTTTACGTTGTCGTAAAGAATAGAGAAAAACCCTTTTCCAGCCACGGGTTCTTTTTTTAACCGCTAAATGAGGTACTAATCGTAAGAAATTGGAGAAAACTTTCAGACAATAGTTCATGACAGAGCCCAGTCTTACCCAAGAAAAAGAAAATTTGACACTGTTTTCTGACAAAGTCAGATGTCTTATTTTCTTTAAAATCGCGCGGTTCGAACTCTCTCGACGCTCCTCCCCCCTTTCCGCGACTGCGCCCTTTTTGCGTCACCAAAGGGTCCGAGCCCATTGGATGCGTCGATGTTTACGTCAAAAGCCACGAAAGCATGTCGCGTTGCTGCATACCAATGGGGTTCCTGGGTTATTTTTAGATTGGTAAAGAAAAATTTATTAAGGCGGTGTTGTCAGATTATAAAAAAAATTTTTACCAATAAAAAAGATTTTATTATTTTATTAAGATTTAGAAGGAAATTTTAGGATTTTTTTGGGTATGGAAAAAAAGCATTTATGTTGCCAGATGTTTCTTTAACACACAAATAAAATAATTGAATTGTAACATTTAATGTCCAGCACCAAACGCTTTTACTTAATTTTAAATTTTTAATCCCAAATTTTTTAAGCTATAATTTATTTTTACTTTTATCTGAAAACAACAACAAAATAAATTTTCAAGAGCTTCAATTTTTTTTTTTATTTTTAAAAATTAAATTCTCTTTTCCTGCTTTTTTTAAATTAATTTTGTTTTTCTTTATTTCAATATTTTATTTTTTCATTTTTTCCTTTTTTTTAAATTAATTTGTTTTTTAATTCTTATTTTTTTTTCAAAAATTTTTAACTCTTAAACGGTTTTTTTTTCCAATAATCCACCCAATTTTTAAAATGCCTGTAGAAAAATGTGTATGCGACATCTATTTCCAAAATTTTCCATTTATTTGCTTTATATATTGTGTAGAAAAATTTTTTTTTTTAAATTTTTATAAAAGATTGACATTTACCGTCGTTCTGTAAATGGTATACACTTAACCTGCAAACTAATCTAGATATTTTAATTTTTATTCCTATGATCCAAGTCAGGACATTAGAACGATGTTAATGAAATAATTGTATTGTCCTCGACACCTATAGAAATTTTCAAGTTAATCAGACTTCTTGAAATAGAGGGAAAAATTTCGTTGAAAAAATTCTTTACATCAGCATAATAAAGTTGCAAAAAGGGTTTCCCCTGGGGTATACTTGGGGGTCCTTTTATCTACCCCCAAAAAAGATCTGCAATCCACCACAAAACAACAAAAGTTTTTCTTATTCTTAACCAAAAATTCTAAACGCGTTGATTAGTGTCCCCCAACTTGTTCTTCCATCCAAACACTAAAAAAAGCACCTGTTTACATCTATTTCTTTCGATTTTTATATATCTGTAAAACAAAAAATTGTGCTACCTGCAAATAAGTCATGAGAGTAGTCCTTTTGAACGTGTAAATTTCCCTTTGATCCGCCTCTGAAGCGTCTGGGTGTTTCATAACCATAATTTGCATTAATTTAAACAACTCTTCCACTGCCTGGTAAAAAAAAAAAAAATTTAAAATAATTTACAAATCTGCAAATAAAACAAAGCAAAGGGCTTTCTCCCTTCTAACAAAATGCCATATTTGTGGCTTTTCTCGTATTAAAAAAAACTCTATTAATTGTATCAAATAAAAACCACTTTTTTAATAAGCAATGTATCTCTTTACTTGTGGATATTGTGTAGGATGAGGCGTAATGTTCTTAAACGCCCACTGGAGATTCTGATGATTGCCAAGTTTCTTGTAAAAATCCTGGACTGTTGGCACATCATCCTTAGTATTCCGTAATATGCCGGCAACATCGCTCTGTTGTAGAGTACTATTTCTTGATCGTCATGGTCAGCTCTAAAAATAAACAGAAACGAATAAAAAGAGTGTAACTTTCAAAACTCAAACACTCTGTATTACATGTAGAATATATAAAAAAATGGTTATTTATACTTACAAAATATAATTAAACGCAATGTTTTTAGTGACATGAGCGTTGGCCAACAGAAGCTGGACATTCTCAGGACAATCTGTACATACATGATTCCAAAACGCTAGTAGCGCCTGCTTATTATGATACGCTGGTATGGAAGGCTCCGAAAGTTTTGGATGAAACAGATGCCATAGCTGCAGAAAGTACTGTCCAAACTAAAAAAAAAAACACGTCAATCAGCTGCATCACACACTGAATATGTCTATTTGCTTAAACACAGTGTCCATCACAAAAAAAATAAAGCTCACGATGAATTATCAAAATTTTAAAAACTTTAAAGTAATTAGTATACAAATAATTGGAGTATACATTACCTACCATCAACTTTTCAGTTCTGGAGATACAGCAGTACATCATCAGAGCAAAATAAGTAGTCAGCTTCATTGTGCCATGTTGTTGCATGTCTGTATAATGTTTGGCTGCGGGTAGTAACCTAAAAATAAATGGTCGGTAGTTGATCCAAATGGAAATTATTGAATAATAAAACTATATGTTTTGATATAAAAAAAAAAACACAATAAATAAGGGAAGAGTGGCCACCACGATCTCCAGATCTAACACCTCCAGATGTTTCTCTTTGGGGAGTGTTGATCTTAACCCAACAACTTGATTAAAGGAATCATGAGGCTTTTGCGGAAATAAAAGAATTACACATCATAAATGCTTTAAAATCCGTTTAAAAAAGATGTCAGTAGTGTATTGAAAACAACGGATGGGCTTTAGAAAATTTTTATATTTTTGTAAAGAGAATTTCATCTTTCTAGATTAAAATATACAGGGTGTTTTATTTAAAAAATGAGGTAAGGTCCGATAAATTTAGAAAATACCCTGTACAGGATGAATGTGTGAGCTCCTCAGTACATTAGATGGTATAAATATTCCTCTAAGAAGAATGTCCACAGGCTGATACGCGTTGACAACGATCACTAGGTAAGAATATTATTTTTTACATAAAATATCTTATAAAAATAACACTTACCCAAGTAATATTTAGGGAAAGTTTTCGGTAAATTGCAACAATGCAATTCTTTACTGAAATAATCAAAGTCTCCATTTTGTCAAAAAAAAAATCCTATGGAAATTTACATGTAACAGTGTTGCCAACGTGATAAAAATTATTACTCTTGGGTATAATTGTTACTTGCAACTAAATAAAGAAAATATTTACCTTAAGAGTGCTGTATAAACTTGATGGAGAACAGCTTGCGCTTCAGTAGATAGTTGCGGCTCTCGATTCATTCTATGAGACGCCCTGAAACCTTGCCTAAATGGCGTACTAGGAACTAGTGAAACTAAAAGGTAACCGGCAGCTAAAAATAAAAAAAAAATTTAGAATATTTTTTAAGTTCAAATAAGTTTGGAAAAAGTATTTTTAAAACAACTACAAACTTATGTAATAAATTTTAAAAATCGTTAGAGGTGCATATCCATTTTGAGTGGCTGCCTCAGGCATCCTGTTCATTATTATTACTGCGGATAAACAAGGAAGTTTGAAGGTCTATGGAAGCCCAATGCTATGGCCTATTTGATCAAAAAATGTTCAGCCCACTATGAAAATAACCGTGAGAGTGGGCCCCGCCGATTCTGCGCAATAACAAAATTCAAAAATTTAATTTTTCTTACACACTGATAAATCAGTGTGTAGTTAGGCAACACATTATACTTTTTGAGAGCCGGCGTACTGTTTTCTGGTGCAACGGCGCGGTGCGTATAAAACTATATCCGCGCTGTACCATCAACCGTCGTCGTCTCATCAACCTTCTTTTAAAGCGAATTTTATGTTTCGTTGTGATTTCGTCATTTTCGTTGTTTTTTGTGACGGATTACCTTCAATTGTTTTGCTTTGTGTGATTATATTTTTTAGTTGCAGTTCTTATTTTAGTGATTAATGTTTATTAAATTGTGACTATAATTTTGTGTTTATTGTTTGTTACTTATAATATCGTAACAAAATGGCTAGAGGTTGTATGGTTTTGTCTTGCAAATCCAAGGTAACATACCCGGCATTTTTTACTTTAGATAGGTATTTCTTATATTTAAATTAGGTGCTTCTTATGAGACGCAACGTTAGGTAACCGAATAAATAATAATATATCAATTATGAATAATAGAAAATGAAAATTTCATAGGAAATAGCAGTGAGAAAAGTAAGGCAATCTTAACTATCTTTTAGATAAATACCACAATGTTTGTGTATTTCTGTGGATCATTAAAGAAAAATAAGGTTTACATTTAGGTACTCTTATTTCATTTAATAATTTAGAACATTCTTTTAAAGGATCAAAATAATCGATTACTGGGCAGACCATGCAAATTTTGATATATACAGATCCCACTACTTAAATGAAAGAAAGTACAATTTTATGTTAAAGTTCCTTTTTGCTTTTTCTGTATTTGTTTAAAAAGAAATTAGATTTTTGCTTTCTCAATCTCTTATGTAAAAACTTCTATACTTCTTGTTAAATTTGTTTATGTTACCTGCATGAGGTGACATCATTTTATTGTACTTTTATACAAATTATAAATTTATTAAATATTGTATGACCCTATAACACAAAAAACCAGTTCAAATTATGGCAAGTTTTTATTTTTTTGACCTTTGCCGATTTCGATGATTTTTTGCATACAGAGGTGCTGACTACAAATCTAAAGTAACTTATTTTCGACGTTTTATTTAAAAAAAATGGTATTTTCATTTATTTTACTAAGATTTTTGGTAAAAATACAAAACTCCCAAAAATATCGACCATTTAAATAGAAGGCTGTAAAGTCTTTCTTTCCATATTTAATCATATGATTTAAAAATCCAATGAGTTTCGTCTAATCAGCTTTTTTGGACAGCAGCCGCACCAAATGGATACGCACCTTAATCCATATTAATCCATTTTTTTTGCAATACTTACTATTTCTGACCCTCTGATTGCTGTGCGCGATCAGAAAATGCTCGAGCCACGAGTCCATCGAGCTCAGCACCCACG
>JAHBCN010010896.1:0-5000 GCA_019359885.1 Listronotus oregonensis | reverse complement strand
CAACACATGGACTTCGTAAAGTCTGATACACTCGCGAGCACTACGAATCGAGAAAATTCCTCTTTTTTATATCTTAGCCCAAAATCGTACTATTACCATGCCCTATGCCTTACTTAAAATAGGTGTGTTCGAAAATGTTCTTGTCCTGTATAAAATGCATGTTGTCCTGCCATATCCAGTCTTCCAACTCCTTGCTAAGTTCGAAAGTTGTAGCCGGCGTTACGGAACTCCCTACAGAGTCGACGGATTCCAGGTTAGTCGATGAACTTTCCGTGCTGTCGGTGGAAGAAAGAGGACACCTAAAAACCATATAAAAAATCACAGTTTATAGCAAAATAATTTTGAAAATTCACTGAAAAATTTCCATATAACAAAAATAGTACCTTTCATAAAATAACATATAAGCACTATTAGTTTTTTCAAAGCTGAAGTCCATAAATTTATCGGTGACGCTGTCGTACGTTTTGCTGGTCATCTCGCCGCCGAAACACTCGGCCGCGATCTGGTTCGGATCGAACGGTTTCACTTCGGCATCGTTGAACAGGAACCACTTGTCCCTCGAGCAGGCCGTCCGGTCTTTTATGAAACTGTAGTAATGTCCGCCATCGGCAGTACCTATAAACAAGGAAATAATTGTATCGAGGTTGTAAACGATCCAAAGTTTCTTTATATTAATGTAATTCATTATCTATCTCAGTCGTTTCCAAACTGTGAACCATAGAGCTCATCCAAGTGCACTACGAAGCGTTAAAAAAAAGTTATTATCAAAATGTAAATCAAACGAGATAAACGCATTACCTAATTTTCTGGTCATTTGCCAGACTGCATCCTAAACACCCTTAAATATATCCCCACATTGGCAACACTGCGCGTAAATAACCATTGCAATCAACACGACGCGACACACGACACGTCAAGACTCGAAAGAAAATTGAGCGCGGGTTCTATGATATAGAGCGTACTATTGTTTTTAGAAGCAGTGTTACGTAAATTGTGTTGAGGATTAAGATATTGGTAGGGAGCGGAGTGTATGGGGGGAACAAAAATTTAATGAAAATTTTTAAAAAAAGCGCTTCGGGTAAAAATTTTTTAAGGCCAAAATTTAAAAAATGCTTTATTTTCCAATGTAAAAATTAAAAAATAAAAAAAAAAAACCCCAAAAATTTTTTCTTTCCCCCAAAATTTTTTTTTAAAAATTTTGTTTTAACAAGAAAAAAACTTACTGTTTTTTGCAGTGTACCTTTTTTTTCTGTCTTTTCCTAAAGTTTTTTTAAATTTTAAAAATTCCCCTTGCAAAAGGGGTTTTAAAAAGAAAAAGAAAGGGTTCCTTTTAAAAAAGACTGGTTGGCAAAATTTAAAGGAACCCGGGGTTGTTTTTCTGCAGAACAACTTTGGTGTCTGTGTAGTCTTCTTTTTAGTAAAGTTAATATTAGTATATTGGAAAAAACCCGGGGCTTGAAGTTTGTCAGGTGATTTTTTTTATAGGGGGCCCAAAAGCCGGGGTTTTTTTTGGGAAAAACCCCTATTTTTTTTGTTAGACGCCCCACTGACATAACCTCAAAATTGCATAAAAATTCCTAAAATTCCGTTGTTTTATCCCAGGAGATTAACCAATAGTTATTTACATTACAAGATGCGAAAGTTTACTTTTTTGTGTGAGGTGGTTTTAAATGGCCCAGGCGGCCCCGGGATTTCCCCGAACACTTGAAAGGCCCTTTGCATCGGGAATGTATTATATTTTTTCTGCTACTTTTTATGTTTTTTAAAAAAAAAAAATATCAGAGATTTTGAAATTTTAAACCCGTTAAAAATTAATCCATAGCAACACATTTATTGTTGACATTGTCTTCATCAGCCGTCAGTTTTTTTTTATTGTTAATTTAGTATAAACCCATTCCCATTTTAAAATGTTAAATGAATATGAAAATGGCACCCCAAAAACAGCCGACCTTGCGTGTGCCCACTTCTGCCAGACAAATTTAAAGAAAAGGGACCATCAAACATAAAATCGTTTTCTGAATGGCTTGCTAAAAAAAAAGGGGGCGGATTAACGGAATGTGATGTTGGCGTATTTTCAAAAAAAAACCCGAGTCTTTATCACCACCAACCCTCTGGTCTGTATATTCCATGCTAAGTTAACAATTTCCGTAAACAAAAAACAAGATATTTCGGGGTTCAAGAAACTGTTGCTTTATTAAAAAGGGGAAAAAAAAAAGGTTATGAGGCAAAAAAATCAAAAATTTTTTAAAAAAAAAAAAATCATAAAGTTTTTACTTAACGCGCCTGATCAAAGTTACTTAGCAATGAAAGTAAAAGCCATTATGGGAGGGTGGGGCAAGTCGGGCAGACGAAATATACAGAATGAAGCAAGTGATGTAAAATAAGAAATGACTGGCTATAGTAAAAAAAATGGGGTCTAAAAATAAAGTTAAAAAAAAATTTTAGTAACCAACGATGAAAAGGGTCAGTTCCTTATGTCAGATTTCTACAGGAATATATTAAGTGAGACCAAGGAATGCTCTAGAGGGGCGTTTATTTATCGTTTTGAAAAAAGGTAAATGTGTTAATCAAGTAATTGGAAAGCACACTATTTCAAATGTACCCAAAAAAAAAATTGCGAAGTTTTGAAGCTTGAAGACATCAGTAGATACACTGGCCATTTTTGTCAACTACGTTCCCTTAATGCTTTTGGGGGGGGGATATTTTGGACTTAAAAAAAGGGGGGGAGGTTGGAAGTCTTCTGTTGCGGAGGGAAAAATTTTGAATCCTATAGTAATAAGGTGGAAATTTCAAAGAAGATTTTTTTTAAATTCCTACCAATATTTCCTCTAATGAAGTAACAGTGAAAAATATGAATATTAACGTAGTTAAAGGTAAAAACGATCCCCAACAAAAAATTTTAAAAACTGTTAAATCAAAATTATTCCTCCAATTTCTTTTGCTAATTGCAAAAAATTGCACAATTATTTTAATGTTAATACCTAACCTAGTTTTTAAAATATTTTGTCATAAATTAGTTACTTTTTATAAATAAATCCTAATTTTCCCACAAGCATATTTTTTTTTTTTTTTTACTTTTTTTGCCCAGGCGCTGAAAATATTACTTTTAGCTAGGAAACAGCAACCAGGAAAACGGGGTTTCTTTGTTTCATTTTTCTGGACCACAAAATTTTTTTTATTTATACAGTAGTAAAAAAAAATATTCTGACATTTTAATATTATCCAACAGTCAATTACAGTGCTGACTGGGTTTACATATATTAATTTCGATTAAAAAAAAAAAAATTTTAAATAATCTTAAATCCCCCCGGCTTTAAAGGGGAAATTTTGCAGCCGTCAGATGTCGTTATTATCGCGCACAGTGCTAATAAAACTTTATCACATAAAGCAAAAAATCTTCTTCTACCATTTGCCACAACATATTTGTGCGAGTCAGGATTTTCAGTTTATGTGGCGACCAGGTCTAAATATCGATATTCAATTTTAGCTGTCAAGTATCACACCAGACACAGCCATATTAAGTAAATCCAGACCGGCTTATATATCCCATTAATTTTTTTGTTCATTTTTGCTTTTGTTTGTTTTTTTTGTCAGTATTATTTACAATGAATATAATCACGACTGATACCTCTCACTCATTGTATTTCTTTCTTAAAATATTTAACAATAGATATTAGAGATGTGTACCGCCAAATATTGTTCCTCTGAAAAGTGCACCATCCTCAAAAAGTTTGGGATTCCCCGCCCTCTAACTTACCAGTATGCACTGTTACTCCGATCAGATCATATTCATACTGTTCACTTTCCGGATCTTCCTTCATTTTGTCTTCTTGATAGTGTTGAGGCATCAGAGTCTTTTCCACATAACCCGCCATGTTTAATCTTAGAGGAAATGAAAAATGAGTGTTAACCTAAAAAAATATTTATTTAAGTCCCAGAAGCACAAGAATTAAAAAAAGTGAGTAAAAGAATAAAAAATGACTTTAAACCCAAAAAAAATGAAACATAATTAATTTGTTTTTAAAAAAGAAACAAAATTTATTTTGTAATTTGCAATTCCTACCTTCTCTTTAAGCATCGTCAACATATTAAAAGTGTATCTCATCGTGTTAAAACAAAGTATATGCGGCAGCTTTTTAAAACAAGCCCGCTTCTCGGCCCTCACTTTTTTCCCCATTTTTTTTTTCAGGTATAATTTGGCCCCCCTAACTTTTTTTCACTGTCACTTCATCTAAGGATTCATAGAGATTTCTCATGTCCGCCACCTATAATAAGTATTTAGAGAAATATGTTAATTATGTTATTATTATATTTAATTATTATTATAATTATTTCATATATTTAATTATTATTATTATAAAATTATGTAGTAAACTTGCATCTAATTGTTATGCTATTAGAGTATTAGTTCATGAATTTGAAAAGTTCTTCATTTTGAAATCTACACTGCTTAAAAAAATTAATGGAACACCTCTTAGTCCATTTGTAACTATTAAGGCGTTAATTACATTTAGATCAAGCTTACATATTTCAAAAGACACACATTTTTTTACAATAAATAAAAGAATGTGTCATTTGATTAATCATTTATTCCTAAGAAAAAACTTGCAGATTAAAAAAGGTACAAAAAACAAAGTGTCAAATATATATCTCCTTTATTCATCATCATCATTCTATCAAAAATATTTATATAACTTTTTATATAGACAATTTGGAAAGCTGTGTTTTTTGTTTCATAAAATTTTTTGTATCTCTTATAGTTTTTGAGATATTAACAACTATTGTTAAAATTTAAAACGTCAATATCCTAAAAACTATAAAAGCTACAAGAAGTTTAATCTGACATAAATTATGTATTTTTACAAGTCCTTTAATTAAAGCTATATAACCTTTTTGTTTGAAAACACCAAGCTAATATTTTACAATTTTATTTAAAAGTAATCCTTAATTTTTTTGAGCATTTATTTTGCTTTAATTAATTTGATTCTGAGATATGACAT
>JAHBCN010010895.1:0-30449 GCA_019359885.1 Listronotus oregonensis | reverse complement strand
ATAGAAAATTTAAATAATAGTAAAAAAGTTTATTGAACGAAAAAGCTTTAAAATGAAGGACTGCAGCACGAAATAAAAACAAAGTTTTGGATATCCTCGTTTTTTCAGGATAATTTTTTTAATAATTTTAGAAAATCCTGAAATATTAATCTCGGATGCGGCATCTAAACTTGATAAAACAGATTATAAAATTTATTTAACCTTAAAATTTTCCAAATTTGGTCCTTATAAATTTATGTCTGTTCAGAATCTTTCTAAACAAAACATGCAAGACCGACCCAAGAATGCATTGGAAATAGCTAGGTTTATGCAGCAGGATCCAAAGTTTTTAAATAAAATTCTATTTACCGACAAGTCTTTCTTGGCTTTGGCAGAAATGTTTAATCACAAAATAACATTATTGGTCAGGAAAACCCTCACCAAATTCAGCAACATAACAATTTTATTGTTTCCATGGCTTTCTTGATACCAATATTAAACTTTTTTGTAATTTATTAATAATATTAACTAAAATATCTCAAAAATGGCTTATCCAAATATCATCTATGTATATTTAAAATCAGAAAAAAAGATCTTTCGTTGTAGCGCATAATATACAGGGTGTTTCATTTAAAAAAGTTAAAGTTGCCTATATTTTTCCATTTTTTTCTTGCGATATTTTTTTACTGATAATTTTAAAAGATAATGTATATGTATAAATGGAAAAAACTCTACAATTTTAATATAAAACATTTTTTCTGTCTTCAAAAAAAAGGCCTCAGAAGCCACGTAAAAATAATTAAAGACCCTGTACTTGGTAGGAAGGCAGTATATATTTTTAGACGTCTATGGAATTTAAACCATATGATTCCGGGAATGTGCTTTTCCTATGAATAGTCCAGGAAGTCAAGCTCAAAATAGTGTCAGACCTCCGAATTTTTTTATATGCACCGATTTTCTTGAAAATTTGGAATTAAGCTTATCTTACCCTTCATATCAAAATCTATATTGTCGCAAGGTGTGCAAATTGTTTTTAAGGGGTGAAAACCACCCCTTATCGAAAAAATAGATTTTATGGTTTTTTGGCTCTTTTTCAATTTAAATGTTTTTTATTTATGTAGGATAAATATCCTTACGTATTGTACAATATAAAATTTGTGTATTTTGAAATATCAACCCTTAAGAATCTTTAAAAACTACCCTTTTGATAAAAATAATATAGAAAAATATCTTTTAACGATTTGTAATATTACAATTGCAGTTTTACTGTAAAAAATTCATAGCATTTTAATAAAATTATTAGTTACCACTTTTCAACCCCTTGCAGAAAATGAAATAAAAAAATATTATCTTTACTTGAAATAATTTTTAATTGTCTACACCCTAGCAATCCTTAAGAACCACCCCTTTGAGTGACTAAAAAAAATTTCAAAATCTTATTTTTTGTGTAACTTTGTTAAGTTTGAAGCTATCACATCCCACAAAAAAATAATTTTAAAGGTAATTTTTAGGGCTACAAGCCTATGTATGTTAAAAGGGCTTGAGATCCTTCATATTTTATAGGTAAAGGGTCAAAGTGCTGCGAAAAACAGTCCTCGCACTATAGTGAAAGTTTAAATCGGTTATAACTTTTTCGTATAGCTTATGGTATTGGAGTTAAAATGAGAAAAAAAATTGAATGATCGCAAAAAAAAACATATAATTTAAGCTCATTTTTTTTCAAAACTGTGCATCTCTAATCAGTAAAACTTTTATATGTCATAAAAAACATATGAATAAGGTAATTACTGCAAGGAATAAGTTTAATTTTGATTTTGAATAAAATGACATGAGTTTTATTGCGATTTTTTTTTTAGTTTTAACTATTTTACACCATATCTCACTGAAATTTTAGTCAAAAAGACTTTTATCGGTGCTCATTTTAAAGGTCTTTTAATGTTCTTTAAAAATATTCCATGACTTTTTGTTGAAAAATGTACCCTTTCCCATTATTTGAGGTTAAGTACTTAATCACGTAAAATGAAAGATTTTTAAGCAGCTATAACTTGCCTTAGCTAAAACTCTAAGATCTTTATAAATAGCTTAATTTATTTGTTTTTTTATAAGCTTTATTTTTGTTAATAACACTTTTTTCGATAAAACGCATAATTACAGAGTTATGCGTAAAAAACAATAATTGAAAAATGAGGTTTTTTTAACGAAAAATCGCACTTTTTAATTGCGAATAATTCAAAAACTATTGATCTGGCGAAAAAACTTGACATGCCATTTTTTACTTTAAATTTGCTTATCTATCTATTTTTGAGGATATTATGGGTAAAAAATTGCCCACCCCTGAAAAGGGGTGGCATCTACCCAGGGGTGTTTGCGCACATCGGCACCATATAGATTTTGCTTTTCGACCATCCATCTATCATCTGTCAAAATTTCAAATAAATCGGTGCTTAAATAAAAAATTCGGAGGTGAAATGCTTGACTGCCTGGACTAGAAGTGCACAATGCATATACCGATGGCATGGTGGTAAGTGATTCTACATAGCACGCGAGCGACCCAGGTTCGATTTCCGGGACCAGAGAGACATATATATGCCAACAGCATTTGCCGCGTCGCAACACGGCTTACGATGAGATCAGTGCCGGGGCGGTTAGTAATTGGACGGGAGATCACCAGTGAACACAATAAATTGTAGGTGCCCTCTGGATGGCATTACCCAGACGTTAATATGTTAATAGGGTTTGTTCAGAGATAGTTGTTATTTGTATAGAGTTCGTGATGACATTTCCGCGTTGTCTAAAAGGTGCTGTGAAATACAATATTTGCATATTTTGGTTTTTGAACAACGTTGACGAAACTGGGAAATAAAATGGGTTAAACATCTAAAAACTTGGCACCCAGGGCATCTAGTATTTAGGCTCCATATAGACATAAAAGAAAACTAATTTTTCTAAAATCGTTATAAGCTTAACATTAGTATTATTAAATTATATAATATTTTAAAATTTAAAGTACATATGGGTATACAACCTAAATAAAATGCGTTGCTTTACAACTGTTAACAATAGTTGTCAATTTTCTTTAACTAACGCAAAAGTTATTTCTTGTAACAATAAAAATAAAAAGTGATAAGAATATGACAAGAATAGATTCTTTTATTTTTTTTTTACATCTTGTATATTTAGTAAATGTCTGGATCATTCTGAAAGGTCTTGATTTTGGTTGATTCTTCTCTAATGTCTTTTTATATTCGAAAAACGTAACTTCGTTTTCAGATAGTTAAAAAGCAGAAAACCTGTCCTCTTTGCAGTTCACTATAAAACTCTTGTCCCAGACGCGTTTCGTCTGCTTCACAGGACTCGTCAATAGGGCTGTAATGAGTGCACAGTAAACAACAGAGAAAGCAATTGTCTACTTAATAGAGAAATATCATTGCAGTAAGATATAAAATCCTACTTTTGATACCGTATTAAAATCGCATTAAGCAGAATTAACATCAGGTTTTACCGGAGTCGGTTGCTAAGAATAGGAAAAATTTCTACTGTCTCGGTACGTACGAAAAACCGAAGTCCGTTTTAAAAAGTTTAAAGCAGATAACCTGTCCTCTTTGCTGTTCACTATGACACTCTACCCAGGCGCATTTCTTTGGCCTTACAGGACTCGTTAATATAAGAGTTAGTGAACTTAAAGACATTACTCAAAATCCAGAGGTCAGGGGAAAAAATAATTTTAAAATAATTTTATATCCGTGATCAGCACTTTAAAAGCCCTGTATGCATAAAATCTTCAAAATCGGCGTGGTGTCCGAAAAGTAAAATTTGATACAAAGATACAACCAAACTACACTTTTTAGTAATAAAATTTTGGCATTTCTTTTAAATAGAAATCGTTTACTATTTAGGGTTTCCTAATATAAACTACCTATTTTGATATTGAAATAAATTCTATATAAAATAAGTGAGTACGTTTTTTTATATATCATTACACACAGAAAACGCTTTCATAGTATGAATGGGATACACATTGAGTCAATGGGGTACTATATTTGCAATACCTGAATGATATTTGTAATTAAATAAATGAAAACTTACTTTTATTGGTGCATATCTCATTGAAATTAGTTCAAACATAAGAATCATTGAAGTAAATTGTGATCTTATTTAAACATTATCAAACGTAATTAAAGTAACATAAAAAATTATTGAATTTCATTGGTTTTTAATTAATGGCTATGTTAAATGCAATGAAAAGTCTAATTCACAGGTATAATCTGGAGCAAATACTTGGTGTAAACTACATTAATATAAACTATATTAAAAACAAATCAAAATTTTTGTGACAAAAATTATTATTATTTTTCTTGTAGTAGAGTCTTATTTAAACAACCTTTACCCACAGTTGATTTAATTTGATGTAGTAATTATTGTAGTAAAATACTTTAATTGTTTAAATACGAGTGTTTTAATAACTAAATATTAATTTGTACTACATTTAATAGGGTTTTAAAATCGAATTCCGGAAACTGTTTCTGAAAGTCTTGCGTCCAAAGGTTTTCTGCTCGATAAAATGAACTTTTGTTCTGTTTTCGGTGGGGACAATTATGTACTCATTGGTGACGTCGTCTTAGGAAGTTGCTGAGCTTGTAGATGCCAAGGGACTTGCTGACCTAAGGCTTACAGTACTACTTTATGTACCTGGTGCCTTTGCCACAGAATAAGGGATCTCTGTCATAGTACACGGAGTCTCTGTGCAGGGAGTCTTGGATACATAAATGTATAGACTTTTTAAGCTGTCCGATTAGGACCAACATTAGCCTCTCATCTCATCAAACAGGTTTTTAAAAATAAATCGGATCATCCTGTATTAATAAGTACAACACTTACCGTTAAACCAAATGTTAAATCATCAGCAGGTACCTCCAAAAGCACATGTATCTCTGATGTATTTTCTTTTTCCTCCTGAATGTACTTTTCTAAACAATCCTTAAAATGTATTTGCAAGCCCCTTGATGGAATTACAATATCTAATTCTTTTTTATTTAAATTTATCCCTCTATCTAAAAATAGAATAATTACATTAAAAAATCCTTGCACCACATGGGAAACTTTTTTAGTGTTGATTAAAAAAAAAAGTTTCTTGATGGTAACAGTAAGTGCTTGTCTTTACCCTAACCCAGCTCATCCATCATAATAAAGACTTTTTTTTAAATAAAAGTAGAAAAAAACTTTTATTTCTGAAAATTTGTATACAAATATATCATTAGGAAAAATCGTTTAGATAGCCATCGAGATAGTCAGATTGCCACCATGGCGCCATGATAGATTTTCGTTATTTTATACAATAAAACATAAGAAAAAATATCGTATTATTTAACTTACCCGCAAATACTTGTATTAAGGAGTTCAACCCCCAGGAAACCAGTGCAATAAACATTGCAATTTTTTCCTGGATTACATAAGCTTTAAACACAATAATTTCTGTGACTTTTAAGGAAGTACAGATATCATTTAGTTTTAAATATATAGAATCATTTACAAAATAACAAGATATTTTAACTTAATACTATTTTGATATGGTCTGAATATAATACTTGTTATAGCATCAATTATTTCTCCTCAATTGTCCTAAACATAATTAATTAAATAAACTTTAACTTTTATTGGATAAATAAAAAATCAAACAATCAAAGCCTTGTTATTTAATATATTAGAGTGTTTTTTCTGTGTATGTTCTATGGTCTTAGGGATTTTAATTTAAAAATTTATTCGTACAAGTAAAAAATAGAGCAAAATTTGAGTTATTAAGATAAATAAGTCAGATTATCTTTTTGTCAAGAACTTTAAAATTACATCGAGAAGATATCCACGATTTTTTAGTGACGGGAAAAATTTTCTTTGAACGGTTTGTTAAACGAATAGAATATAAGGTATTGGTCAAATGAAAATCCTCAAAAAAGATTGCAAACGATTTCAATTCTAAAAATTATTTTTTGGTGCGCAGTAGAATCATTTAGCATTAATGGTCCATATTTTTTTGAAGATGAAGAAAATCCATAAAAGTTCTGCAAGAAGTGTTAATGGAAGAGTTATTTCATGTGGGGTTATTTAAAGGCAAGTCCGGCAAATAAATCAGATTTTACTTCATCGTGTCTTGAATCCTTTCTTGTGCAATCTTAAAAAGTGCATTTAAGTTAATGGCGGTCACTTTAACCACCTAATTTATAACAGTTAGGATAGGTCATATGTTACAGTAAATCCCAAGAGAGATTGTAAATAAATCAAATAAAAAGTTTGTTATTCAAGTTTTAACAATTTTATTAGGCTATTAAAATAGGTAGTCTATTATTAAAAGCTCTGTTTTGAAGCCCTACACAAAAAAATGTATATAATTAACAACAATATAATTTTTGTTTCAGGTAACTCCAACTTCACCATCCGGCCATCCATCCTACGTTGTTCACTATTCTGTAAACGGAAGAGATTCTAACGCAACAAAGTTATGCAATCGTCGTTCGCAAAATAACGACAGTGATAATCATTTAAAAGTCACCAGGTGTAATTCTAGTCGAGTTTCTAAAAGACGATCTAGTAGTGTAGATAGTGGTAGGGAACGTGCGCCGAGTCCTAGTCCTAGTTTTAGCGAGGATATTGGTGGTGCAGGCAAAGTAAAGTTGACTACTAGAAGAATGGGAAAAAGAAATATTAAAGCACAGGTGAGTAGCTAAATATGTATTATTTGCTTTATGATAACTATTACTAAATATTAAAGCTTTATACACGCAGGATCATATAGCGGCAAAATTTAAACAGACTGGTTGCAAAAAAATATCGTCTCCTTGAAAGAAGAGTGACATAACTTCAAAAATCCCTTAATACTTCAGACCCCACACTGACGCGCTAATTTTTTTTTCTACTCATTTTATTGATTACGCCACACAAAATGTGTCATAAATTTACTTACGACCAAATTTGACTACTTAAGACTTAATTTGACGAGATTATTACAAGAACAATCAACAAATTAAAAAAAAACATAACCGTTTAATATATGTTTACATTCCATTTTTATGTTTGCTATAAATAAATTAAATAAATATTTACTTATGCACACATCTATTACATTTATAAGAAAAACAGTGTTAAGTCAAATGTTCAAAATAAATTATACCACACCAAATCTCTACGTTTCATCGGGAAGCCATGGTACCAGACGTTGATCATTTCACTCTGCGTTTGCAAGCGCAGCCGAGATTGCTAAGATCCGAAATGCAGATTAGCTCTCAAAACCTTATCCGTGGACGGTAAAGCCTGGAATCTGCAACATTCGACGCAGTTTTCATGACAACACGACAACGCCGGGGCTTGCTTTGGGGCTTTTGCATATTATCCCATCAGCTCGTGTTCGGGTGTTATTCCCGCTTTTACGTTAAAAAAAATTATTAAAAATTTTATAGATATTTAAGACACACCTATAGCTTGTCTGCCGGCTGTAAAGCTACGAAAAATATTTTAGGAATGCAGACAAAATATAATCAAGGTTGTCAAATTCATTTACTAAGTTTCATCGGTTTAATATAAATTATTACCTGTAGCTGCTGTAACTTCTAATTTTACTAAAACTTTTTAGATTTAAATAATATTATTTAAAATAAATTTAAGTTTATATATTATTATTTAATTAATATATTAATTATATCTATCTAATTTTGGCATCGGTTAAATGATAATATTATTTAAACTAAGAAATATGGCAACAGGCCAAAAGAACTTCTCCCTTCTTACGAATATTGCTCTTGCATCTCTTTTCAACTGACACTCCGGAAGAGCGAAAAGTATAATCATATGATGAATGTTGACACGCCCCCGAGAACTTGTTATGACCAGTGTCGCAGATTAGAAAACCTCGGCCGAATATTGTTGATTAAATTGACGACTTTAATTTTGGCATTATAGGACGTACTTTTAGGGTTGCCATCCGTGCGGGTTTCCCCGGATTTGTCCTAGTTTAGAGGCCATCCGGGGAGCGTCCGGAGCTTCATTTGTAGTCCGGGTTTAAAAATTTAATTGAATTTTGTTAGGTTTAATATTCTAATAAGGTTTTGTTTTCATAGCAGAGTATATCAGTAATTGGTGTTTTATTTTAAGAAAAAAAAATTCTAACTGATTATTAAAACAATTTGTAACAAACCGTAATAATATTCTGTTTTGTTAGGTACATTCAAAATGATGATAAAAGATGACTAAATTTAATTTTAAGGTCTGAGAATAAATAAAAAAAGTGATTTATGACATTTTTAACTTTTTTTTGTTACACTGACTATGTTTAAAAAACATGTCCGGCCTCTGGGCTCTAAAATCCGGGGTTTTCACGCGTTTTGTCCTAGTTGCCAAATTTTAGAGATGGCAACCCTACGTACTATTAAAAAGTTTTATATAGGGTTAAAACAGGTATGTAAATATAATTACGTAATTAAAACATATGAACGAGTACCAGATATCTACGCCATCTGCTGACCCAAGGGGGAAGCATACTTCTCTCAACCTACGGTTTTACTGATTTGTTAACTAATACTAGGATTTTTATAAATATTCACCTTCCACCACCAGCTTGTCTGATGAGATCTGATATAGATCGAAACTGGTCACAAGATGTCGTTGAGTGAAATCTCTACAAAGTTAGTTTGTAAATTAACTACACTATAATTATGTACTTATTAAAATTAATAATTTTTGTTCTAATAATATACTAATAAAATAAAATAAAAAACACCATTTTAATTTTATTTAAAATGATTACTTAACAATAAATTAATCACATTTTTAAAGGTTCTCACGTTAAAGAAACTCTTAAGGCATATACGCCAAGACATGGATTTCTCATACAAAAAAGACGCATTTCGGAAACTTTTAAAAGCCAATGGGTTTTATTTCCTCAAATGCCAAAATAAAAAAAATGTTGGTTGATAACCCTAATATTTTACATTGCAGATATAGGTATATGCAAGAACTATATAAATATTTTTAAACAGGGCAATCATATCGATGCTAAAATTTTCTGCTGGGTTGTGACGTCACAGAAAGTCCGCTTCACAACACCAGGCAACCGCTGGAATAGAACAAAGGCCTTCTGGTGACGTCAAAATTGTGTCACGAGCCGTCTCCTATGACACTGAGTGTCATAGTGAGGTCGACGTGTAAAAAAAACTTGATGACTTATTTTTTTGTTGTTATTGTTGTGCATTGTTGTGAATTTGGGAGTTTTTTCAGAAATAAATATTTTATTGCTGTTTTCTCCCATAACGATGTTTTCATTGCTTATTACTACTAAAAAAATCTAATATTTTAAGATTTAAGATATTTATAGTACGCCTATGGTTTCGCATTCCTAAAGGCGTTTCCGCTTTCCCCTTACGTATACCCCTTAGCTTCAGACTCGACAGACGAGCTATATTGATGCATTTAGGAAAATTGTTCAGGTTTTAATAATATTGGTTACCATTTTAATGACCACATCAGAAACTGAAAGGTGTTTTGAATTTTAAAATTAATCAAAAGTTTTTGAAGAAATACAATAGGAAGAAAAGATTAGGTGCTCTTTTAATGATATCTGTTGAAAAAGGTATGATTAGTGAGGTTTTAATCTTTAATAAAAAAGGTAATTGAAAGTGTATTGCCGACAAAAAGAGAAAAATGGATTTTCTGTTTAAACAACGCTTTTATTAGCTTAACCTGTATGCATCTATGTGTCTATGTAACGGAATCTTAATTTAATTTTCACCAGTTACATTTCAAGCAGTCTGATTAACTTGAAAATGTGTATAGGGGTCAAGAGCCGATGACAATAGAATCCAGGCTACTGGCAAGAGTTATTTTGGGAAATAGGATATTTCACTGACCTTCATGTTGGATTATGTTGTAACAAACTTTTTCAGTTTGTTACAAGGATTTATAAATTTTCATTAAAATAACTTTACCACAACTTAATTGTCCTTTATTTTAATTATTCACTGTAATTTATAATATTAGCTTACTTATTTCAAATTTTAAGTCATCAATACTTAAATATTCTTTTAAATACAACCCGGTAAAAGCGTTTATAATGCTGCATACATTCCAGGAGCATCCAAGTATTGATTTTTCTAATTGGAATAGGGTAAGCGATTTTCGACTCTATATCTATTTTAAGTCAGTTAAGTAATAAAATCCTTTGTTTTGTGATAGGTTATGTTTTAAAAAACTGTGACACTTGGGTTTTTGTTTTTGAAATTTCATTAAATAACCAAACAATGCTGAATAGTTATCTCCGTTTTGTAATTTGAATTTTCCGCCAAAAGGACAGTAAGCAACAGTTTCATACCACCTAAGACCTTCAAACCTGTTATTTTTATGGAATGCGAGGTGATAAATACCTGTGATTGATTTGAAAAGGGCCTCTTTTGCATATTTAATCGAATAAACAGAATGTCTGCTAGTGCATAGTTGATTATTTTTCTTAGCCTGTGGCTTTTGCAGTTTTAAACTGGATTTTTAAATTTTATAACCTATGTAACATCCTCTATGAGATTTTAAAGACATTCTTTGGGCCATAACATCTGGTAAGTCGGCATTTTCGTCAATTTTAATAGTTTCCCTTATCTCATACCTACCATTTTGTTTCAGGCTTTCATCATATATTTTACGTTCGAGTTTTTTTTCATTCTTCAATATTATTTTATGGGCTTTCCTTAACTGGAGTTTTAAGAATTTTCCAAGTTTTTATGGATTTCTGGAGTTGTACGTAACCCCGTGGTCGTGTGGCAAAAGTCCAAGTGGTTTATGGTTTATGTATTTCTGGCGAATGCAGTGTTGCTGGTCCAGCGAAGGAATCCTCAGTTCCGTATAGTACCGTGTGGTCATTTCTGGCAGTGCAGTGTTGTCCAGTCCAGAAGGGAGTTTAGGTTGGTTCCATTAGAGTTCAGAAATCAAAAGATAAGTCCATTTATAAATTAACCTTTTTTTATATTTTTGCCTGGCTCAGTGCAATGGCCATGTACTGGTGCTCAGTTATATAACTTTTTTAATTAAATTATCATGTTATCAAATTTTCTTATGCTTTAATCATTACTGTCTTATCAATTTAAATAAATCTCTGTACTTAATATTTAATTTTTATTAATTATATTATAATTTTCTTGTTATATGTTAAATATGCAAAGAGCAAAGTAACAACCGATCATTTTATTGGGTTCCATTGTTTGTTTGTCCAAAGATTTTGGATTGCAAATTAAATTTATTATTTTTTTTCTCAAACTGATAATTAGTTCAGCTGCTTAATTATAACTAACCACCAATCATTAAACTTAAGTTGCATTGTTTGTTTGTGCCTGTAAAGGACTGCACATATCAATTTAACTTACATCATACTGAATTAGCTCAGCTGCTTAAATTACTTACCCACCGATCATTAATTGAGTTACATTTTTTGTTTGTGCCTGTAAAGGACTGCACATATCAATTTAACTTACATCATACTGAATTAGCTCAGCTGCTTAAATTACTTAACCACCGATCATTTATTGAGTTACATTTTTGTTTGTGCCTGAAAGGGACTTCACTTATCCATTTAAGTAACATCACACTGAGATAGTTCAGCTGCTTTTAACTTATCTTAACTTATCTAAATTTTCATTACTATTTCTTATTAAATTTAAAACTTTTCTTCATAAAATCATTTTTGTAACTTAAATTTAATAAATTTCAATTTAATAACTCTTTTCTAAATTCAGTATACCTCGATTCATAAATTTAATGATAAATAGATTTCTTTTGTTATCTCACAATATAAAGTATCTCCACTGGTTATCAGTTTATTAATCAATACTTATTTTTTGGGTTATTATTTTATGTAAATTGCCTTATTTCTTTAATACTGGTATGTATTTATTTTTGTATATGATAAAAATATTTTTCTAAATTGCTTGCACTTACCTATCAGATTACATTTCATTATCTCACAACCTTTTAATTCATATAAGTTTTTCCAAATTAGAAATTTATTTATCTCTCTTTATTTTTGTTTAATTTAAGTAAGGATACAGAACTTTACATGTCCAATGGTTAAATTCTTTATTATGTTAAATTAATAATATGATACCTTTTAAATAAACCTGTTGAGTTTATTTTTGACTTTTATTACTTTTGTCTTTGTTTTGTGTATTTCCTTTGAACTCCTATAGTTCTGGCGCCCATTGTCTGTACTTGCATAAATAGTCTGATTAATCAAAATATCTTTTTTTAACAACAGCTAGCCGAGTGAACTCATCCCAAATAAAAATAATAAAAACTATTTTACAACAATATACATTAAAATAAAAACACACATTTAAAACAAACTAAGAACAATTAATTATTAATTATTTTTTATTTTTTTATTATTTTTATTACAATGTATGGGTTTTTTCTTATCAATATGGAATTTTGTTATGATCCGTTGGCCATAATAGATTTATTGACAAATATAAGATATACTAAAAGTTAAGGCTCTTAATAAAGATTACTTTTGATGCTGTTTTAGGAACTAAAAAAAAAGAAAATAAATTATAGTTTAAAAAAATAAAAAACACGCTTTTATAGCATGCCGAACTAAAAAGTAAAAAATAATTTTTAAGTTTAAAGAGTATTTGTTACAGTGATAAAAGTCCAATAATCAATTATGACCAATTATTTTGGAATAAGATTAAAATAAAAAAATATTTTTACAATAACTTAAATTTTGTAAATAGCTACTAATAAAATAATTGTAACATTCAATATCAAGCACCCAACGCTTTTTTCTGTAATTGAATTATTTTGGTAATAACTTAATTTTATTTAATTCATATTTTAAAGTAATTGCTTATAATTGATTACTGAACCTTTTATCACTGTAACACAAACTCTTTATTCAGGGTTTTCCAGAATAGACTACCCATTTTTATTGCTCAGTAAAATTCTTAAAAATTAATAAAACTAAAATTTTACCACACTTAATTACAATTCTCTCTTTGTAATTTACTATAACATAGGACTTATCTAAACTTTTAAAAGTAACGTCTTTTAAGTAAGTGCAATTAACTTTAATGCACTTTTTAAGATTTGACAAGAAATTATTCATGACACGATGAAGAAAAACCTGATCTATTCACCGGAGCTTTTCAGAAATTCGGACTTTAAGATCTTGGATGTTTTCTGGACGAGTTGCAAAAACCTTTGATTTTAATTAGCTCCACAGAAAAAAAATCTGGTGCAGTTAAGTCCGGGGACCTTAAAAGCCAATTTAAATCCCCAAATAGTAAAATGAGTCGGCCATTAAACACTTCTTGCAGAACTCTTTTAGAGTTTTTAGCGGTATGTACTGTCGCTTCATCTTCTTCTATTAAGTTGCTCTTTATGTTTTTTCGCAAAAATCTCGTTGTTAAACTAAATAATCCATAAAAATTAAAACCAACATTAAATTATGTGTTCAAACCTAGTGATGCTTTATTAGAAAAATGGGCTTTTACAAAAATAAATTTTTACTAGTTAGTTAACAAGGCGTATTCATTTTTGTAAATATTGCCTGGTTGTATAAATTTATACATCTAGTACTGTTTATTTAAACAACTGTAAAGTGCTTTAAAATATTTCTGCCATACGTCTGTTCATACTACAAAAATTTAAACAAACTACCTTCCCCGATGAAAAAAAAATATATTTTTTTATCCCCAGATTTGTTAAGATATATTTGCATCATTCTAATATAGCAGAGAAATTTTAATTAAAATGCCGTAGGTGGTCCCTACAAAGACATAAAAACGTGAAATATTACATAAAGGAACTTAAGCTCCAAAACAGAATATGAAATATAAAAGGAGACTTTTTCTTTAAAAAACAACTAAGGTAATAAGTTTTTTTTAATGTGTTTTATATAAGAAGTTGATTAAAATAAACTGCTGATATTTAAATTTCTATTTTTAAGCAGTTATATAAAGGGGGCCCACAGTGGCGTAGCGATCGGAGGGCTGGGCAAGGCTGTGCCCCAGAGCGTTAAATAAATATTCTAAACAAATAAAGAAATCTTAAATGGATTGAACTGTACCTGCAACATATTTTTAAGCATTATAACTTAGTTAAAAAAAAATTAAATTTGTAGGTACTGCCTTTGAATGAATAATCCTGCATCATTATTTATAGATCGCAATAAGATGTTTATTTTTTTAAAGTCCCTACAATGTAAGAAGTAGAACATACCTTGGTAATGAAATCATCAACACATTAAAAAAATAATTACCATCTTAAGTATGTTTTTGCATGAATTTTAAAATTAATATTTGCAATTTTGATTTTTTACAAAACATATAAAAGCAGATTTATGTTGTCCATATTTTCTTTTTTAGCTAGTGGACCACTTTGAAAGGACATGGCACACTTCTTATGGATTTGAGTCACCGATAGATTTTTTTGAAATTTTAGTATTTTATTATGAAAGTCCAATTAAGCATTTTCTTTCATTGCGCCAACCTTGTAGCTATACAGGGTGATACCATAAAATAAAGCCAAAAATTCTTAAAAATATTTATTTTATTTATTACAAAATACTGTCCCTTACCCTAAACTGATAAAATTAGGCATTTTTTATATAAAAATAATATACATTCCATACAAGATACTTTTTTTAATCGTGTACAGGGTTTTTATCTGTCATGTCCTACAGGGTGCACGATTTATTAATGAACCAACAAATATACTGTCCAGTAGGCCTAAATATAATATATTATGTCAGTTACTATCATAACCAATAGGAATTTCGTAACTTGGCAGTAACTAATTCATACATACAGTGTGTCCCTCCACAAAAGTCATTTTTAGATACCGGGTGAACCAAAATTATTTGGCGCTTTTGTTTTTATTTTTTTCCAGTTATACGAAAGTTAGTTAGTAGAATTTTGCACAATAAAGCAAAATAAGGGTTTGCTTGCGCAGAAGTTTGAAATAGAGAAATATTCATCCAAAGACATGTAGAAAATTTAACAAATCATTATATAATCCCCAACCCGAACAGCAATGTGCAATTTTATACCCCAACTACACATATCTAAAAGCGCCAAAGAGCTCCAATTTTAGAATACAACGGCAGTCATTTTCAAGGCACAAGATGTATACTTTATTTTAACTTACGTCGAAGTGGTGGTGCATGGGTAAATATGGAAAATAATAAAATTGAATTTTCTGTTTTGCCTATAGACTATGTTATTTCTAAAACATTTGGTACCTATCAAGTGAGGCTTTCTCCAGCTTATATTCAAGATACCGCTGAAAGGACATCAAATAATGAATATATTTTTCAAGTTCAACAATTTGAACCTGGCTTAATAAAAGCAAAGATATTTTCAAGGTTTACGCAAGCTATTAAGCATAGTATTTTCATTTCATATTTGCTTTTTCGATTCCAAGAAAATGGTGATCCTATTTCGGGTACCTATTGCACATGCAAAGTGGGTTCCAGAACGCTTGGCGTATGTGCCCATGTTGCCAGTGTAATATGGTACCTGGGATATGCTAGGTATCAACAGGTTGTTAAATATCCGCCAACTGTTTTACTTACAACTGTTTTGGACGCTACACATAGAGCAGTTGAACAGCCACAAGTTCTTGACTAGTATGATCTTTTCATCTCTGTTTCTTATAAATAGTATAGTTTACTTTTAAAAACATTTTAGTATTAAGTTTTTAATAAGGCTAAACAATGGCCTTAGTTTGATTTAAATAAATAATACTAATTAATACATCATTGTTGTTATGAGTTAGTAATAAAAATATGTCCCTCTACAAACAGTATCTAACTTGTTACTGTTTGAAGTTTACCATAGTGTTTATTTTTGTTTTGAAATAATGAAGGGTTACCTTAAAACCTGTAATCTGTATTTTTACTGTAAGATATTATGCGTTAATTATTATTCATGTTTGTATTAAATTGCGACATTTTACGTAATACTAAGTAACTTTTCGAAACATCTGTTTACATCATCCAGTATGTTTATAGTGTAGATCGATGAAAAATAATCTTTTTACAACAGCGGTTTCAGTATGACTAAAAAAAAAATATAAATAAAACCGCCATATAATTTTAGTTTACCCGGTATCTAAAAATGACTTTTTGGAAGGACACGCTGTATGTATGAATGAGTTACTGTCATGTTACGAAATTTCTGTAGGTTATAATAATAACTAATATAATATATTATATTTAGTCCGACTAAACTGTATATTTGATGGTTCATTAATAAATCTCGTGCACCCTGTAGGACAAGACAGATAAAAACCCTGTACACGATAAAAAAAAGTACTTGGTATGAAATATATATTCTTTTTATATAAAAATGCATAATTTTAGAAGTCTAGGTAACAGACAGTATTTTGTAATAAATAAAATAATTATTTTTAAGAATTTTGGCTTTATTTTATGGTATCACCCTGTATAGCTACAAGGTTGACGCAGTGAAAGAAAATGCTTATTTGGACAAAATAAAATACTTAAATTCCAAAAAATCTGTCGGTGGCTCAAATCCATAAGAAGTGTGCCATGTCCTTTATAGGCTTAATTCGATACCACGTAATTATCCTCTTCAATATCAATTTTATTATTATATATTTTCTTTATTTGTTTGCGCAAAACATGTGTAAATATGTCCAGATTACATTATGATTTAGCTTTAGTGCTACATAATATAGACGTTTATGGTTTACTTGTTGCAAAGTATGTTTTTAGATTTTCTTAGCAATAAACTGTGTTATTTTAATTTAAATATTATTTACTGCATTACACTGCACCTCAGTTGACTATAAGAAGCGTATAATGAAATGGCTCTGCAACTTTAAATTATTTATATTTTGACCAGTTTCAATAGGGCAACTGTTTTATTTTTGCCTCTGTGCTTTTGGTACGTAGCTACGCCACTGGATGCCCGACTCTCTTAAAAAAAAACTATTTAAAAATAATAGAATTATCTTAAAAAGTTTAATTTCTTTTTAAAAATTTAACAGTTTTTATAAGGTCTGCGCAACTTTCGTAAATTTCTTTAAATAAATATTTTTTTCACTGCAATTTTACTTTTTACAGCTGCCACTAATTTTTCGCCTTTTTAACGGTTTTTATTTAAGAAAAACGGATAATTATTCAAGAAAAATTTGTCTGAAAAATTGAGTAAACTTTAAGTACTTTTATTTCCAAATTAGTATTTATTCAAATAAATCACTTCTGTACACGTGCATTGGCCGAAAAAAAACACATTGGGTTAAATTTATTGTTCCACATAAAAATTTGAGATTTGATATGTAAATTTAAATAAGTATATTTATTAGCTGTGAAAAAATTTATAACGTTATAACACGTGGTTTCTGAGATTTTTGTTTTTTAAAATTGCCCATTTTACTCACTTACTTACTCATTCATTAACACATCAAAAGTATAGGGCAGTCGGCCTCGCAGGGGCAGTGGCGTAAGCTATAATAGATACTTCTGGGTGCGGACGGGAGTCGCGTAGATACTTCATGTTGCAGCGCATTAGAGAATGGGAGGTTTCGCCAAGGCAATTGGATTAAATTTTACTGCCTTTTTTTCATATTTTGAAATATAACCTTCTTATAAAAATAATAACTGAAACTAAACAGAACTAACCAAAAAAATTTCCGGCCCAGGGTCGTGTGAATGCTGTTGATTCAAAGAAGTCAATACTCTATCAGAAGAAACTCCGTCTCGGAAGGACTATATATCTTAATTTTGTTTTGGATTTAACGTACTAGTACATGCGACGTTCAACTCAGCCCCAAAACGAAGTATCGATAGAATTATCTTAATGCCCTTTGAAAAATGCATTACCCAGCTTAATGCGTAATAAAACCTTCTTGGAATTAGGAATAATTAGAATATGGTATTTATCAACAAAGAGCATTAAAGTCGTATTACTTAATATATATCCCTTTGTGATGCCCGTGCCTCCTTATAATGAAAGATCTTTAGTGTCTTTAAGATGGCTACATTGAGATTAAGTTGTATTATTATTACAAATAAAGAATAACTAACGTTATATAAGAAAACCATTTCGTCTTTCCATCTGACCATTCTGACATTCCAAAAAGTAGCTACAACACCTAAGTAAATTAGTAGTACTTGTGACAACATAGTGCTTCCATATAAAGATGAAATTTGTGACTTCCTTGTATTAAAAAAAATTGTTTTAAAATGACTTTTTTTTGGTAAATTTTAAAAACAAATAACAAGCTAATATTATTACAAAAAGTTATTCGGGACCGAGGACAAAGGCAGAACAGATGACGCTGTAAGCTTTGTTATTAACTTTACGGACATGAACCAAATATAAAAGCTGCAATACGTGATTCAGAAAATAAAGCAACAAATAAAGATCAGGCGTTGAGTGATATTAAAAACAAAAAACCAACAAGAAATGAGTGTCATTTTTATTACTTGCAATTTGTAATTTCTCCTACTTTTTACCTTTTTATAATTAGATTATATTACACCTGAAATCACATATAGTCTTTTAAGTTTAAATGATTTTGTTTTTAAAATATGGTTTATTTTATTATTAGTAGATGTGGTAATAAATGTTTAAAATGTTTACTTTTTTAAAGCAAAGTATAAGAAGAATTTCGTTAAAAACACCGCTTTTCACTAGATCAGCAAGGAACGTTAGTAGTCTGATGGGCGATCATCGGGTAAAGGCTACCTGCTGCTGTGTGTGGTTTGAATTCCACATTACAAACTGTTGGTCCTTCTTTAGATGATATTTATTTTTTCAGACTCTAACGCGGGGTTGTTCAGAGAAAAGTAGTTTGTATAACTTCCTTGGGGCATTGCCGCATTGTCTAAAAGTACCTTTAAAGGACAATCTCGGCATTTTTTGTAGTGGAAATCTTTAAGGAAACTGAAAAAATGGGTTAAAAATCTAAAAACCCCACACTCCGGGTCCCTGGAGCTGTCATGAAAATAAAAAAGCGCCTCATCCGATCATAGCATCTAAGGGGCGTTAATTTTCTTTTGAACTGTTTTGGATTTTAGAAAAACATTAAAAAAAACTGGTTGATATTAAATGTATCCACGCACTCAGTAGCGCACGAGAGCAAGTTCCGGCCTGACGCACGCACTGTGTATGTTACACGAAATGTTTCAGCTTGTTTTTTTCCCTCATAACTTTGTTATGAGGGATGAAATTGGGTATGTAAATTAACATAAGTATTCTAAATAACTGTAAAAAAATTTAAAACGTTTCTGAGATTTTCGGTTTTGAAAATCGCCCATTTTACTACTGACTGACTGACTCACCCACTCATTCATTGACACATCAAAAGTATGGGGCTATCGCCCTCGCAGGGGCAGTGGTGTGAGCTATGATAGATTCTTCTGGGTACAGACAGGAGTCGCAAAGACATATCCTACAGCGCCCTAGATAGTGGGAGATTCCGCCAAAGCAACGTGAATAAGGTGTCGGAGTACTGGTGACTCTAGTATCCGAGTGAGTCAAGTTCCGTCCTCATCCACGCTTGCAGTGAAATGGATCAATGTTTAAGGTGTCGAGGTTCGGCGTTTGAGTCCTAGTATTTAAATTGAACCTTGAAAGCTGTCGGTCCTTAGCGGCCAGGTAGACCGCACTTGCAAGTCAGTAGGTAACCTTTGACTCTACCTTAAAGTTCATAATTTTCCTGTACTGGACGGCTGCTGCTGCGCAGTGGAGCTTAAACCGTTGTAACCGGTGAAACATGGAGGCCAGTAGAGACTAGACTGGTGGTACGGGCGCATGCAGAGAAGTAAAAACTTAGAATTTGGTATATAAGTAAGTAAGTAGGATACAAATAATGGAAAAATTCCGAAAATTGCACATTTTTACTTGGAACGCCCTAAAACGAAGTGGTACTGTCGTAAATTTAGAACTTAATAATATGTAGAGAAGATTTTATTCGATAAACAAAAAAAATTATCACCTATCAGACCCCAAACCAGGCGTGATATAAGGGGCATTAAAATGAGCAATTTTCATATTTCATATTTAGTTTAAAGCTATGGTTCTACCTACATAGGGAGGCACACGGAGAAAATAAATCAGACTTACCCTCTTCTTCCCAATTATTGAACTTAAAAAAAAACAGATCTCACACGAAACAATCCTGTAAAATAAGGACAAGTTCCTGTCCAAAAATCTTGGCCTTTTAAGTACCGAGATCTGAAATTAGACCAACTTCTTACACAATTTTGTTCCATTCTTTTTTTACTTAACAAGTTTTTTACTAATAATAATAAAAAACTGTCTGTATTAAATAAAAGAACACATTTATTAATATAGACGTATTAGTAAAAAAGCTTGACAAGTCAAAAAAAAAGTGGAGCAAAATTTGGGAGTTTTTTGCATTTAAATATCCCTAACCTCATGACTGGTACACTTTTCTAAATAAATATATTTTTTCTTGTGATTAAATACCATAAATCTTTAATTTTTTTGCCATTAATTTACCTGTTGATGGCCATATTTTTTCCATTTTACATTCTTTTATATAAAAATTGGATTTTATTTTTAAGGTTAAATCATTTTAACATGAAAAAGTAATCGCAATCATCCCTAAAACGTTGTTTTAATGCGTTTTCTCATAAAAATAAATTGGCTATAATGACTTTTTGTATATTTTTTGTTTGTTTACAACGTCTATAAAGTTTTATTACACCTGAATTTAAAATTAAATTTTTGCACCCTGTGGTGCGATATCACGTTTTGTTAAAAATTAACGAGTTACTTTAAATTGGTATATACAATAAAAAACACTAATTACAGTATGTTTTCTTTGGGATACTTGCCTTACTACTTTTTAAAAAATGGGACCACTTCGGTCCAGGTCTAGGGGTGTAACGAACTGAGCCTGATCAGCCTCATTGACCCTTATGAACTTGCAGATCGCTTGCAACAAAAAAGAAAAAAATCCTCCAAAAAACAGTCTATGTCAATGTGTGTTAAATTTTTTAGAAATTGTTGGAAATTTTAAATGTATGAGTCATGTCAAATCTATTTTTACCATATATCCCTGGGCTATCAAATAAAATTTAACTAACACCACTAAACACTATTAGATCTCAAGTAACAAAAACAAAACCATACAATATAAACGAAAACACAAAAAATGTTATTTATAAGATTACTTATAAATGTAATCAATTTTATTTAGGTGAAACTTTCAGACCATTAGCTAAACGCATAGAACATTAAACATACATTAAAAACACAGAAATCCACAAATTAATTAATTAATTTAAATAATACATGGTAACCTATGCTTAATGTTGAAGTAAATTCAGGTAAACTTAGAATTAATCAACACACAATTTTTAAATTATTTTCTGTTTTAATGATAGAAAAAGATAATTTTTATGATTTGTTGTTATTTGACATCACAAAATAGGTGCTAGTAAAATACTTTCTAGTGATAAAAACAAATAACGATTATATTTGAATAGAGTATATTGCAAAAATCATTATTTTAGGGAATCAATTGTCTCTCAATGTTTGTATCTATCTATAATATAAATACGCCGACAGCTAATTTTAAATAAATAATAGAGAGTGATAAAAAATATAATTTGTAGAGTTTAATTATTGTAGCATGGTTTTTCAAAACTAAAAACACAAACTTTTACCTAATTGTAGTGCACATATTTTTAAATATCTTTTATGAAGCTATTGCGCTAATTTTGTAAAATTTATATACCAAAGGAAAACGGTCTCGTTTAAATTTTTAAGAATTATAAAGCGCAACTTAAACAAGCCGCTGCTCCATTAAGTTTAAAAAAAAGCATAAAAGGCAAATTGTGGTAAGTTAACCAGCTTTCAGAAAAAAAAATAATAGCGAGTAAACGAAAATTTATAACCGCCATTTAAATATTCCGTTAAAAAACTTTTAAAGTTAAAAGTAGTTGTATATTTTTATTAAAAATTTTATTCAAAAAACAGGGTGTTTATAAGGTATGTGGGAAAACTAAAGGGTATTATTCTTTATTTAATTTTATAACATAAGGTTTTTATAAATACATCTCCGAACCCGTCCTATTTTTAAAATACAGGGTGTAGAGGAATTTTTTTAATTGGTGAATTGGTACGTAATATCATTTTTTATTTGGTTTTACGTCAAAAATAAAGTTAATTTAAGTCAGTTAACCTTTAAGTAAATCAGTACCAATGCTTGGTACGAAAAGAGTAAAATTTAAAATCATTAACAATTTCAATTTTTGCAAAAAATCAATGAACCTAGTATTAAATGCATGTATTTAAGCAAGAAGTGGACGCCAAACCATTTTTAAAAAATATACTTCAATCTTTTGTTCTAATTGTTACTTTTTTCGTATCACGCAAATCTAAAATTGAAATATCCGAAAGCCGTTAAGTTTATCGAGTTAAATAAAGAGTACTTTTTGTATGTAAAAGAAGATCATGTACTAAATTATTATTAATAATAGAACCAAAAAAGGTATGACGAAATATTGATAAAATAAATTAAAAAAAAATAAAAAAACAAGATTTTTAGCAAAAAGAACTAAAAATAAAAATAATTAATTATAATTAAAAGCGTGAAGTGCATGATAATAAATGTTACTATTATTTTATTGGTAGCTATTTACAAAATTAGAGTTATTATAAAAGTATAGTAAATTGCACCCCACGCTTTATAATTTAATTGATTATTTTCTACTTTTTGGTTTGGTTTGCCATAAAAGTGTGTTTAGTTTTCTAAACTTTAATTTATGTTCTTACTTTTTAGTTTCAAAACAACATCAAAAGTAATCTTATTTAAAACCCTCGATTTTTAGTATATCTTATATTTGTCAATAAATCTATTATGGCCAACGGATCATAACTAATTGCATATATGAAAAAGAAAGACCCATAGATGACCCAACATAACTCTCAGTAAAAAAGCCCTTTCTCGAAAAATAATTATTTGGTTGCTAGTAGCCAAAATTCTTGTAGAAAGTGTTTTATCTTATTTTGGTCTTGCGCATTTCTCATTTTGAGTAAGTTTTTTTTTAAGTTTAAAGATTCTAGTCAAAACATTGGAACGAAGATTCAAAATTATTGTATTGTTATCGGCTTTTGACACCAATACAATAATTTAAGTAAATCAGACTTTTTGAAACTGGTAAAAATTAAGTTAAAAAATTCCGTTACATAAAGACATAGATCCATACAGGTGAAGTCAATAAAAGCGTGTAATAGTAACAAAAGTTTATTATAATAAAGTGTATTTTGGCCAATGTTTTAACTCTACTAAGTTTAACTTAAATCAAAAAACCTAATTAATAAAGTTAAAAAGCCCAATTTTACAATTTGTTTTTTTTTAACACCTTATTACTTATAAATGAGGCAGTGTCGGAACTATGTTTATATGAACTTTATATCTTACAATTAAGTAGTAGACCGTTAGCCCACTAAAGAAAAAAAGGAACCAATTGTATAACGACTATGATCATTTATTGATAGGTTTCACAGGACAACTGCGGTTTATTGACTAAAAAATATACCTAGAAAATACCATCTTGGAACCATTTTACTCGATATATACGCGATAAAAAACTTTTCTAAAGTTTTAACTTAGCATATTAAGAAGGATTGTTCCAAAGCGACCATTTTTTTTAAAAAAGCCAAGGTCGAGCATAGCCCTTAGGACGACAGGCAGACAGACCTACACGTATGCCTATTTTTTCCCACCATATTTTTTTTCATTAAATTTCGTTTAGTTTAGATGGAAGAATCAGTATCAATTCTTCCAAATTGGTTATAAGAATTTTGTAAAAATACTTTATTCCCTATTCTCGATTATTTTTTTTTAAGCTGGAAGTTGCTAGGGTGGATATGGGCCCAGTTTAGGCTTTTGCGTAAAAGACGAAATAAGATATCCTGAAGGAAAACATACCTTTGAGTTTATTAGAATTTAGGTGATAAATTGACTTCTAATTCTCCATAGTAATGCAAAGGAAACGATTTAATTCGATAGTTAGTACTCCATGGGTGAGGTATGTCAATGTCTATTAGCATAACGAAGTACGTTGGTCGACGTCCATTGTAAATAATAAATAGCCCTTAACTTTATATTGCCCTTGGTAACAAAGAAAATTGTCAACGAAACCAAAAAATACTGGTTTTTAATTTATTTATACTTCCTAAAGTTTTTAAGTGTTGTTTTTTGTGCTTAAAGCTTACCGTAATAAAATTAATTGAATAATATATTATGGGCCTTTCAAAAGGATGCCTATAGGTCGCATTAGATTTCCATAGGGTGGATAGAAAAAACTAATAAAGATCCTTAGAATTTTTTTTTTTTTAAGACAAAGAAAGCATCTTAATTTATTACGTGGTGGTCTAAGGGCAAAGTATGTCGAAGTCGGTGTGGGATATCCGCAAAAATGGTTCAACGCCGATTGTAAGCTATAGTTCCTTCTGAGTTAGCTCTTAACAGAGAAAAACTTTGATTGCAAGTAAAAAATGAGTTAAATTTTTTCTTGTTAATTATTTATTTGAATAATTTTCAGCAAATAGTCTGATGATATAATTTATTATGGGCGCAATAAAATTTTAAAAACGTTTTATAGTCTGTGACAGTCAAAAAAGATGTGATTTATTTTTTGGTACTTTAATCAGCTTTTAAACGCCAATATTAAGGTCGTTTAAATAGTTTCACTTATAAAAAATATAATATTACACCAATTTTGGTCAAAACCTTTTAATTTTACTTTGACACTGTATTTTTTTATTTCACTCTTTAAACACAGACTTTAAACTTTGAGGTCAGACTTTAATCCCAAAATTCAAATTTTAAACTCTTAATCAAGACTTTTATGTCGGAACTCGCACATTAACATAAAAGTGTGAATTTTTAGTTTAAAGTCTGAATTTATTGATTAAAGGCCGGTTCTCATTAACGCTTCGCCGTCCTTCACTGGGCTTGGCTTGGCTTGGCGACAAAGCGTAAATTTTCCCCGGGTTTTAATATAAGCTTAAAGGGGGGGGGGGATCAGTTCATATGAAACCAGCACAGTGTGGAGACACGTCATTGAAATGTTGAGTACAAGCAGTTCTGATAGTTCATCAGATGAAGCATTTGTTTTAACAATGGTGTAAAAAACGCAACCCAAGAAAAAAACGCCGTAGATATTGGGTACATGATATTTTTCGAGCTAGATTCTCAAAAGGGGAATTTTATACGCTTTTAAGAAAAAGGGTGGGTTTTGACCTGGTTGCTTTTTCGATAAATCTGGTGGAAGGGGGATATTCCGATGATTATGGCGTTGTAGATGCGGTAATTACTTGGGGGATGTGGCTTTCCCAGATTAGTTGTTTGTAGATATGCCAAATAAATTATTTGTTGGAGAAGTTGCAGTATTGGTGTTGACTCCCTGTAACAAACCCCAATTAGGTGGATCAATTGAAAAACCTAAGGTTCTTTGTTGTGACTTTTTTTTATTTGCAATTCAAGGGGAATTTCAATTTGAAATAACTGTTTTTTTACTTAAGCTTAAAGTGCGGCAAAATGTTTCTGTTGTTCTCGCCATGTTGATAAAAAAAATTCCCCTTAAAGCAGTAGGTTTGTTACGCCGTTTTGTCTCCTTCTCCAGCCCCGTCTTTTCTGCTCAATGTACTCTCTAAATAAATGAGGTACCGTATCTGGTTTTTCCTTTTCTTCGATGAGATGGAGCATTAGTATTTCTTCTGTCGGTATTTTCCTGAAGTGGAACGGGTGAGGCGGGATGAGAGGGGTGGTGAAAAATTTTTGGGGAAAAAAATTTAAAAAAAAAGTGCATCCAAAAAACGCTACGAATTGTTCTGCAAGTTTGTGTTTGCACAACTTCCTTAAAATACGATAAATCACTTCCCTCCTGCTGATGAAAAAAAACCACGACTCATTTTTACACCTTCCCAATTTGGGGCAAACCATCCAACAGTCTTTAGAAATTCCGAAAAAATTTGCTAATTACTTTTCATCGGGTTTAAAGGGCCTTCCATGGGAAAAAGTCAAATAAAGCAGGTATACCTACATTAATAATCCTGTTTTAAACCTTTTTTTTTTTTTAAAAAAAGCCTTTAGTGTTTTTTTAGTTTTGTAAATATTGACTATTTAAAAATCAGAAACTTCTGTGGTTGCAATTTCTTATTTCTCTACTTTTACCTTAACGTTATGTTTTTATTAATTTAAATACTTGAATTTTCCGTAGACTCAGCATCACAGAAACCGTTGGAAAAGAAACCTTATTTTAGGGTCGAAATTTCTTCACCAATCATTTAATTGAATCCTAACCGCGAACCTTTTTGAGATTGTGAAAAAAATGTTGATACATGGTTTCCAAAAAATCCATCGGTATATTGAGAATAACTTACCACTTTCCTCAATTTTTTTTCCCCAAAATCGCTCCATATGTTGTCCCTCCTTAATTGATTGCTAAAAATTTTTGTTCTCATATCTTTTTCCTCATATTCCCCCAAAAAAAATATTAATTGTTCCTTTCTTGTCGTCCATCCGAGACATTGTTTTCACTACACCCGCATACCCACTCCCCCAGGTGTCTAGTACAAACTGAATATCACTGCTTTCCGCGAGCTTTTTGTCGCTTTGGGGATATACATTTTCCCTTTATCGAGCGGCGCTGCACTTCGTACGCGACAAAAAAAAACCACCGACAATTGGAAGCATCAAGCCGCTTGAAGTCAAGCGAGGCGTAGCGCAAATGAGAGCGGCTCGTAAAAAACCAAAGACTCTTTAACGCGACATTTTGGCGCTCGATGAATCAAGCGTAGTAAAGTACGATGAAGCGTTTTGGAACCGGCCTTAAAGGTTCTCGCCCATTAGCGCGACGCGATTAAATGCACGGGGGACTTTACATGTTTAAAGTGAAGCCCGCCCATTGGCGATGCGACGCGGCGGCGCGGCGCGACGCGACGCGACCCACATCTCAGACAAGTCGGGAGAGCAGGCAAGCGACAATATCGCGTCGTGTCGCATCGCATCGCGCCGCGTCGCTCTAGTGGGCGAGAACCTTAAAGTCTAAATTTAGAGTTTAAAGTCTAAATTCAGAGTTTAAGTCTGGATTTAGAGATTAAAGTCCAAATTTAGAGTTTAATACCTGGATTCAGAGATCAAAGTCTAAATTAAAAAAATAAAGTTTAAATTTAATAATAATATGTCTGAATGCAGAGTTAATTAGGAATTAAACTACAGCGTTAGTTATCTACGCTTTGGTAGTACAGTCATGTTTCAATCACTCTGTTAAATTATTTTCTGGCACTGTAATTTTTTCTCTTGACACAATGTTTTTAAGGAGTTTTTTAAAAATCCCAAATTCTAAAAAAAATTTTTTGGGGGATGATTTGAATTTAAATTTTTTATAGCTTAATACTTTTAAATCAGTTTTTAAGTGATTTAATTCGCTTTAATTGACAGTAACGACGTTGTTTATTCAAAGGTCCGCTATTATTTGCTTGATAAATTTTTGGTAAAATTGAAAATTGCATTTTAATTTATTTGGGATAAAGTTTTGATTGGCAGCTACCGACTTTAATGAATAAGACGGCTAATGGTTTTTTAATGCATTAAATGGCAGAATAAAGAAAAAATGATTTAATAAAATTTATTGTTTTTAGCACCCGACAAAAATATAAAATAAAATATTAATCAAAATTAATGCTGAAATTTGTATGTATTTTATACGTGTACGTGTTGTTAAAAGCAATTTTGTTTTTTTTAACTATCTATCCATTGTTTATCATTTTTAATTCTATGATACACATTTATTAGTACATATTTAATTTAATAATTTTTTTACCGGCTAAAAATCCTAATATATGGGCATATTTAGTTTAAGCGGCAGCCTTTCTAAGCCTATTTTTTAATGTAATTATGCAGATAGGCAACAACAAAAATAATTTGAGTTAAATTTATATAGGTGTAAAATATAAAACAAAAATTGATGGCAAGAACTACTTTTAACAAAAATATTTTTAAAAAACCCCATAATTTAGGGACTATATTTTTACTAGCTTTAAGATACTGCTGTCTTGCAATTGTGCCAATATTTTTACTAAAAATAAAAGTTAGTTCAGTAGAAATTCTAAATAAAAATTACCTTTTCGTTATAATGGAACACGTTCCATCATATTTAATATGAGCATGGCATATGCCATTATCTTTATAACTATAGGAAGAAAGCGACTGCGACAAGAATTATTAAAGTAATAAAGTTTGCTCCTACTTACCTGTTTAAGTTAAGAAACAAAATAATCACATTTTTGTGGTCTTTAAGCATTAGGATATAATGTATAAATATAGTATAACATAACTTTAAAAAGTTAAACCGGCATTTATATTCCTTACTGCCAAAAATAAATAGTTTTTTAGTTAAAATAGAAGGAAAAAAGTGCTAATATAATAAACTCATTTCACTTACTAAAACAGTCACCGTGAAAATAAAAAATTATTGTCAAAAGTATAAAAATAAAGAAGTTTTGCTTAAAAACAAGCTTAATGTATATTTTTTGGTTTATTTTTATAATTACTCAGTTTTTATTTAAGTGGTTTAAACCCATGAAAAAAAATAACGGCTCGCTAGTCAATCTCCTTAGAGGACAACATTAAGTGGCCTCTATAACCGCCTGACCTCACCCCTTTAGCTCTTTTTTTGTGGTGGTATCTGAAAAGCTAAATGTATGTTAATCCCCCTAATAATTAAGATTGGGGAGCTTTAGCAACAGATTCAAAATAAAATCAACCAAATTCCAAGTATTGACTCTTATAAGCGCCTGTATAATAAAAGTGGTACACACATACAATTCAATAATTGGCAGTTAATCAAACTTATAGTGGCAACACTTCTTTAAACTTTATGTCACTTGCCAACTTTGATTTAGTTAATTTAGTCAATTTAGTTTGGTAAATTGCAAAGTGATGTATTTTTATCTTGTTGTCGGTTGATATTTTTGCAAACAATAATAGCTTTTTACTGTCTTGAGTACTGTTTTGGGTTTCGCGAACGTAGATTTTTCAGATTTGCATTAATCAAAAAGAAAAAATTCCCTTTGTGAATGGCATCGCATAAGTGTACCACTTTAAATTTCTAGTAGGACTTCTAGTTCTTTTTTGACATCTGTAGTTCTATCACTTCTACACTTGTGTAAAACAGTGTAATAAGTGACACAGCGGGATATGGACAACATTATTTTTAAAACGTAAATTCGCATGTGTACTTTTCCATATTTTTGTAATAAATTGATTATAGATTTATAACTTTTTCTTTTATCATTTTTAAGAAAGAGACATTTACATATTTTAAGAACCAACAATTTTAGTTACAATACTTTTAATATGAGGAGTTTTGTTATTTCTTTTTTTATTAATATAAGATATAATTTAAAACAAAATGTTTAAAAGATATTTTAATATGATTTTAATTTTTTTTTTTTTAATCATTTTTAAATACGCTAGAAAACTTAGTTTTTTTAAACTTGGCCATAGATAACAAGCAACGTTATTTTTTTGTTAGTAAGACACACCCTTATAAATATGATTATTTTTGGAATTATATTTTGATGGGCAGCTACATATTTTTTGGCACTAAGTAAATTTAAATTAGATTTAAATTCTATAAGTCGGTCAATCAAGCGTTTGTCGATTAAATTTTAACATTAATTTGATATAGTAAGTGCAACAAATATTACCAGGTTGTTTAATAAGTTTGATCGTTCGAGAAAAAGAGCATAATTTTATGGTTTAAAAAATATTTAATATAATTTCCTTGAATTTCAGTACACTTATTTCAGTGATCTTCTAATTTATTAATTTCACGTCTTAAGTAAGCATGCGCAGGACTATCGAAAGACGCTTTCACCACTGCTATTACCTTTTCGTTTAATATAATAATAGTTTCCCAAGCATTAGTGGAAAGATTGGAACAATCAGAATTAAAGAAAGCTAAATGTGGCAAATGGGGTGATGTTAAAATCTGAATTGTCTGGATGAAAAAATGTCGTTTTTTTTAAACCAGATTAACAAATTTTAACATTTAGCCACTTCAAAGTTTACAATAGTATTCTGAATTTATTGTTTTACTAGTTTAAATGTATTCACCGACCAGACCAGACGCAAAAAATTCATATCAATCCCTTTTTAGCCTCTTGGTTTGATATAGGATCAGGCATGTTAACTCAAGCCTCGTTCTTAAACGATGCATAAAATCCTTTTTACTCATTCTAAAGCACTAAAAATGTTACTCAGATAGTCGCATTCGAATGTGCTTTTATTCCATTGTTAGCAAATGCGGCACCCATTGTACGCACAGATTTTTGGTACCAAAAAATAAATATGTACTCATACTGTCATAGAACCCCAAAATCATATCTTGTAATTAATATAAATCTTTTCAAACTTTAACTGTATTTTTG
>JAHBCN010010894.1:0-30422 GCA_019359885.1 Listronotus oregonensis | reverse complement strand
GCTACACTTTGTATTTTTAATTTTTTTAATTTTTGCCCCATAAGACCATAGACAAAATCCAATATTTAAAAAGGACAACACAGAGCCCCACAAAATTTAAGTTTTCTGGACAACAACACACGATTACTGTATAAAATTTGGTTCAAAAGACTTCTCAGCAAACCTTTGATTCAAATTCAACTCAAAATCCAAATACAACTAAGGATCTAACAGGTTTTTACAGTCAAAAGGCTGCCATTGATCTTTATTTGAATGGACTCATTAACCCTGCATATCTTTTACCCTTAAAATAGGCACTGATCAAAATAGCGCGTTTCAAAATGGGTACAATCGCGTTAAAAGGCATGTACAAATTAGGCGTTTGTGGTTACAAAATAGGCGTTACAAAACAGGCGTTTCATAAACGCATGTACAAAATAGGCGTTTATGAAATACGCATAGTCGAAATGAAGCAAAAACGCTCTAATCACAAATGTAAAAGAGGGTTTATTAAATATGGCTTTTGGGTTATTTTATAAAATTTTATGATTTAAAGTAAATTATTTAAGTAATAAATCTTTCGTGTTGGGGTTGTAAGCAATTTTTTTAGAGGTTCCGTAAGAGACTAAAAATGTATGAATTATATACTTGTTAAAATATCTCTGGTAAAATTTTACCTGTGGTCAAACCAGGTAGTCATTGTCAAAATTTATTAAATTTTGAATGACAATTGTGATCAGTTGTCAGTTAAGTCTCTTATTCTGCCTAATATGGAAACTTCGAAGCAAAGTCCCAAAAGGGAAAAAGTATTTTGTTTTACGATGGATACCGTTATAGGCTCCGCGTTACAACAATATCCAGTCTTTGGCGATACACGGAAATTGTGCAAAGGTCGCCTGAGGTGCGTGGATGATAAATCTGTTCGAACTCCACACAATTTCCTTTGCCAGTGCAGGGGAAGGAACAAAGTAAGAAAAATGAAACGGCCCGATCCAACGGAAGAAAGCAGAGCCATATTTCAACATGCTTAAATTTATGGAAGAGGCGGCCGTTTCTGTACCACCTGATAAGCAGAGTATTATAATCAGGAAAAATCAGCATAAAAGTCTGCACTGATTGATCTATCAAAACCTATTGAAGATATTAAAACGCTCAATCATGAAATTTTTATTTATACGATTCCAAAGAACACAGAAGAGGATCGTTTCATCATTTTTGGTACAAGAAATAACATATCCTTGTTAATGGAATTTAAAAACTGGTGTGCCGATGGCATTTGAGGGCCCATTTTCATTTACCCAGTTATTCACAATTGCAATAATCAAAAAAGGATTCCACTGATCTTTGCACTATTAAACAAAACAAAACAAAACAAAAATCTTTTTAAAATTTTAGCCAAATTAACCGGGATCCACCTTTTTGAGGTTTTAGGGGGAAATTTAAACTTTTAATTATTTCAAAAAAAAAATTCAGGTTTTTTTTTTCCCCTTAAATGAAAATTTCACTATTTGATTCTTCCAAAAAAAAAAATTCAAGTTTCCAATTAAATAATCTCCGAAGAATTTCCCAGAAGACATGAAGTCATTATTCATTTGGGAAAATAATTACGTTGGTAATCAAATTTTTAAAAAAAATTAAAAATTGATATTGAATCAATTAAGGACTATCCAGTGATGTACCACAACCAATAACTCCTTAGAGGCTTGGCATAAAAGCCTCAAAATACACTGAATTGCCACCATCCATCAGTTTTAGTTGAACAACTTAAAAGGAACAAAGTAAAGCGATTTATTTAAACGTTATCGTTGCAATTAGAAAAAATATTGAAACAATAAATATGTGATTCTTACTAATAGACTGAAGAATTTGGTTAGCGCTTTTATAAACGCGCTTTTATGCGCGCTGTTTGTAATGGTTTTTATACATGCGTTATTTTTCGCCAATTTTACAGCGCTTTTTTAGTACGCCTATTTTTAAACGCTATTTTGAAACGCGCTATTTTGATACAATGCCTTAAAATGGGGTTTTTGAGCATTTCTTTACCTTTAAAATAGATTGTGCTTTGAAGGTACGTTTTAAGCATCTAAATCCTTTTAACCCTATATTCCGTTATATGGTGTTCGTAGGGCAAAACTAAATATAAGGAAGTGTCTTTGCATACATTGACTGTGCAATCTTTACTATTTTGAATTTGATCAGCCGTATAAAAAATAAAAATAGAGCCCCAAGTATTGAACCCTTTGGAGTAATCTAGGAACAAAATTCCTTTTGCCTCCCAGGAAACTGATCTCTAGGGCTTCTATAAAATTTCTGGTTAAATCGATAATTTTCATAACCCTTTCTGTATTTTTGCTACGATTTTAGTGTCGATGCCTTTTTTGGACTCCTTTACGTGTATCATCTCAAAATTTTTCTTTTAGGAAAATTAATTTGTATGTAATAAAATTTTACAATTTCTGGTCAAATCAAGGGTTGTCAAGTTTAATGTCATTTCCACTACATTTTCTATCGGATATTTTGTCTCTATTTGGATGAAGTTTTTTTCGATGGCTTTGCTAGCACCAACCTCAAAATTGAACAACCTAATATATTTATAACCGATAATAAATGGACTTTTGTATTCCATATTTGTATTCCCACTGAATTTTAAACATTTTGTTTTCTACTTAAAGTCCCATTCCATTAAATTCCAAGCTCATAAATCTCTAGATGCCACCCCGCAGATATCCACGGCAATTTGTCAGTTCGTGGAATCAACACGACTCCAACACGGACTAAATGCTAATCTCGGTACTTCTCGAGATGCATAATATAGTGCAGCTATTATGTAAAATGCGCAGCGAATGGCGCGTTTTCTGTTGGTAACAAACCCGCGACCTATAACTTTACTTCTGCCATGGGCGTGCAGGTTCGGTATTTTTTCTTTTTTCTAAAAAATTATTATTCATTTTATTGGGGCCAAAAACTTTTCTTTTTTTTTAACATACAGGGTTATTCTTTTTAAAAAATAAACAGGACTTTATTTTGAATTTTTCCTGTACTTTTTAAAACAGAAATATAGCCATTTCGTGTATTTTTTCCTGAAATTCAATAATCTTTTAGAAAAACATTTGAAAACAAAAACAAAGGGTTATGCCAGTGACGTATTTTTAAATGGAATACCCCGTATATTTCTTTTATTAATAGATAGAGTTTTTTACGAGGAATTCGTTGATATAAGGGTTGCTGGGTTTATTTCCTGCGGTTCTGCTGCAATTGTCTAAAAACTGCATGATACTATAAGAATAGTTTCACCTGAAAAAACCTGGCTGCCACAGGTTACAGATGTTCGAAACATGATCTCTAACACCTCCTTAGCCTTTCTAAGCTCGCCGATATTATTTGAGGTTCTTGGTTAAGACGATTAATTTTATTTACAATTTTTCTCTTATTTCTTCCGTGTTTGTCTTCCCAGTTTGGTAAACGACATTCTTTAAGTGATCCCATAAAAAAAGTGTCCAATATTGTTATATCTGGACTATTAGGTGACCATCTAATAGTGCCATAACGTCCAATCCACTGATTGTATCGGCGATTAAGATACTGCACAACTTGACGAACAGCATGGGGCGGCGCTCCGTCTTATTGCAAAATTATCTTGCGATACGTTTCGAGTGGCAATTCTTCTAAAATATCCTCAATATCGTTTTCAAGCAGATTGAGATATCTTTCTCCAGTTAAGGATCCCTCATAGAATATTGGCCCCACGCCTGGCCAACTTCTTATGGGGATACTGGAAAAAGTGACATTTGACAATTATATCATTGCCAGGGAATAAGTAGATATCTATATTTTTTCATATTTTGCTTTGTAGTAACTTGGTAGTAAGTTTCTAGATGGCGAAACGTCGATTTTTTTTTAACCAATAAGAAGTGAGAATTATTTATATCCCTTTTTAACCATAAATCCCCGTGTTGTGTTGTGTTTGCGTCGGCCATTTTCTATTCTAATATTTGGGTTGTAAGTGTTGACTTTGGGTTGACTGTTTTAAATTTGCGTTCTTATTTATCCACACTATTGTGAAAAAATTATAAGGTAAGATATGTTATTTAAATATTGTAGTAAGCCTTCTTCGATATTAAACCAAGATTCTTTGTAAATATCTTCGCAATGGCACCAACACAACATGTAGGCTGAAAAATTCTTGTAATTATCCTAGTTGCAGAAACGCCTATTATAGTAAAATTGTAAGCACAGATTTTAAGAACAAAAAGTTTCATTCTTTTCTTCGAGATCCCTTATCGTTAGAAGCTTGGAAAATTAAATGTACTTTAAGTCCCTCAAAAGATTGTAAAAAGGTATGTTTGCGAGGATTCTTCTCGCTTAAAATATAGAGCTGCACCTTGGTCACCCTTTATGAATTCCATTTTAAAAGAACACAGTTACGGAAAATGTTTCAATTCTTTTCAAAATTTACCTCTCGAACCATTGGACAACCCTAAAATTAAAATTTTAAATAATGTTATTTTATATCTTATTTACAAAATTTCAATTTCATGTTTAACTTGTCAGAGTAATCTAGGGGGTAACCGACAAATTATTTGTAATTTAAAGAGTTTGACGAACGAATAAATTTGCTATAACACAATTTTGACGACACATGCTGAATTTCAAATTTGTGAGAATTTTACAAGAATAAAATTGGCAACAATATTTCGAACCTACTGCAAGCTCTTTTCATTTGTTCAGACCGTAATTTTATGAAATATTTAACCCATATTTAAAATAATAATTTTTACCATTTCTTATAAATATTTATGTTTATTTTTCATTACCACATTAATTTAAATTCTTTATATATTTTTGCCCGCTGTCTGCTTCTGTCTTTGCCTAAATTAATAGCTAAAGTTTCCATATCATATTTTATGTATTTTTAGTCTATTTTGAATAAGCGAATACTGCCTAGCTTCTTTGTTTTATAGGAACCTTTCAGCATGATCTCATCCAACCCCGGCTGTGACAGTTTTAGAAGTATCTCATCCAATCCCGGCTGTGATAGTTTTAGAAGTTTTATTGTTAATTTTTAGAATATATTTTATTTTGCCTGTGTTATCTCAGGTATAAAAATTTATGTTTTTATCAGAGAATATTTTTCATTTATTCTGAAATTTCATGTTTTATTTTTATGTTTTATTTGTTACTGTTATTTTTGGAATGTAATTTTTTGTTGTTGTTTATTGAAAATTTTCCAATATTTTCCTGGTTTTCTCAAAATATTTGTATTTATAACAAATTAATTTATAATATATGGTTAACAATAACATTTTTGTTTGCTTTATTTTTTGCAAGTTTAAAATTATACCCAATCCTAACAAAGATAAAATTTTGCTAAAATCTTACTTAACAACTGCTTATTTATTAAAATAATCAGTTGTTAAGTAATGTATTTCAGCAAAATCTTATTTTTGTTGGAATTGGGGAAAAATAACTTACAAATAAAAATTTATAGTACTACCAGCGCATTCGCCTTTTTATTATGCGCTTTTATTAGTTGATTGTCCAGGCGTTTGTCGCTACTGTACTGACAGAAAATAGCTGCGTTTAGAAAGCACGAGGTTTGGATTTCTAGTAGTGTTTGTTCGTTGATTGGCCCGACAATTCTATTGTTAAGCACACCACACCAGACATGAAGAGCAGACCTTCCTTGGTATTTAATCTCTTGAAATTTCCTGAGATTTTGTCTTGCCCAGCTGTGCGTATTGCGTCGGTTAAACATTCCCAATGTAGTGAACGTAGCTTCATCCGTCAAAGAATCGTTTAAAACAGGGTAGGATCGTTATCTTGTTCATGGATTAAAATTTGGAAAAGATACTTATCCTTATAGTATCATGCAGTTTTTAGACAATTGCAGAAGGAAATAAACCCAGCAACCCTTATATCACCGAATTCCTTGTGAAAATCTCTATCTATTGATATAAAAAAACTGGGGGAAAATTTTTTCCTTGGAACTACCTCTTTTTAAAAAATTCTAAATGAATCGATTCAACTCTCGAACCAGTCTGAATTTTTTTACGTTTGTCTTGGAGTAAAAAAAGCTAAGAAAAATAATTAAGGACTGGTACTACCTTGGAACTACCTTTTTTTAACTCTCAAATACGTCCGAGGGCCGAAAAAAATTAAAAATGAATGATTAAACCCTCATACCAGTCTGAAATTTTTGTACGTTTGTCTCGGCGTCAAAAAAAAGCTAGAGAAAAATAATTGGACTGGTACTACCTTTGGAACTACCCCTTTTTAACTCTCAAGTACCAGTAATGAACACTTACTAACCTTAATACTTAATATACTATAGTAGTTTATAAACAAAGTATCACGGCAAAAAAATCAGCAAAAAAAACAATAACTTTAAAATGATTAAATGTGCAGAGGTTGGCAAAGAAAGATTTGCATAAAATGTTACTAGATTTTACCAAAATTGCTTTAAGTTAATGCAGAATTTCTTGTTACAATCAATTGGGTTAAAATTCTTGTTTTACACAACGCAAAATAAATTGTATCAATTTATTGGTCAATAAATTGCCTTTTTTTTCAATAAAAGCTGTTTAAATCTTTTTTTTAATGTTTTAGCAAAACAACAATTTCTTTTGAAAATGACGAAACTTCTGCGCAATTCTGTATATTTTAAAAGATTTTATTACCAACGAATCCAAGTCAAACATCATTGGTCACGTCCCAAATTGCAGAGTGGCCCATAATTTCGTGGGCAGCTAAGCAGTGCTTTCGGAAAACGGCCCCTGAGGGAAATTCAGCCATTTCCCGATTTTATTTTCCTATCTCTGTGGTTTTCTACGATCTAAGGAAGTCGCCGAAATTGCACATAAAAAAGAAACTAGGTGTCGAAAACGTAGGAACTGAATATGGGCTTTTAAAAATACAATTAACCTGCAAAATTTAATATACAGGATGTCTTGGAAGTTGTTTAATTTAACAAAACCTTAAAATTCTTGTATTGTGTAACTAAATTTAATAAAAATGGTTAAAAATAGCTGATTTAACTGTTGCAAGTAATCGCATCAAATATCTCTAAAATACAGAGTGTTGTTAACTTTTGAGATACAGCGTGGAAAGGATTTTAAAAAAATTAGTTTTTTAATTATTACTAAGATAATGTTGTAGACATCTTTATAAAATGCTGTACATCTCTTCTATGCATCAACGTGCATCTTCTAGTGTACAAAATTTTTTATTTTCTTTCCCAGTGGCGTTCGTACAAGTTTTGCATTGAATATTTTCGGAGAAAAAATACTACGCCACTGCCTTTTCTTAAATTAAAAATTACTTTTAAAATCCCCATTCATTAATATGGTCTCTTGGTTTTTCTTTGTCCAACGTATGATCAATTCCTTAATTTAATTACATTTTTGTTTATATCTTTTTTATTATTTACCCTATCAAAAATGTTTTATAACTTTTTATATAGACAATTTAAAAAGCTGCATTTTTTCATAAAATGTTTTGTATATCTTATAGTTTTGAGATATTGACGTTTTAAAAACAAAAATTGTTAATATCTCAAGAACTATAAAAGATACAAAAAAATTTATGCAAAAAATACAGTTTTTCAAATTGTCTATATAAAAAGTTATATAAACACTTTTGACAGGATGATTAATATAGGAGATATAAACAAAAATCTGATTTTTATCAAGAATACCAGTCAAAAATAGGAAAAAAATATTTATGGTATATTTTTTTAAATATATATTATTTTTTATAAAAATACGAGTATATAATAAAATTCATGTCCTATAAAATTTCTAGTAGCTCTTACAGTTTTTGAGATATTGACGTTTAAAATTTAAAAAAATCCTTAATATCTCAAAAACTAAAAGAGATACAAAAAATTTTATAAAACAAAAAATATAGCTTTCTAAAATGTCTATATTTAAAATTACATAAAGATTTCACAGGCACACAAAAAAAAATTCTAAACCAGATATATAAAGTACCTTCCGGTATGTTTTTTGGTGCGCTAAAAACGAATCCAAAGTCAAAATTTACCTATCAGCCTTAGATTTTGCCCCAGCAACCTTCCAGCACCCCCCCGAAGGGTGAAAATTTATTTATTTGGAAAAGATATAACAAAAATATGTGAAAATACGTTTCTTGGTGTATTAAAAACGAATATAAAGTTAAAATTAACCCATAACCCTTGAATTTCACACTAGCAACCCCCAGCAAACCCTAGCATTACCCAGAAACCACCCTTAGGTCAATAATTTTATTTTATCTCAAGAATTAAAATAAATATCTGACAAAACGTATTTTAGTGTGCTTAAAATGAATATAAAGTCAAAATTTACTCATCACCCTTACATTTTGCCCCAGAAACCCCTCAGCACCTTCCATCCCAAAGGATCAAAATTTTATTCATTTGGAAAAGATATAATAAATATCCGACATTACGTTTTTTGACGTGCTTAAAACGAATATGAAGTTGGAGTTTACGCATAACTCTTAAATTGAACCCTAGCAATCCCCAGCAATCCCCAGCAACCCCCAGCATCACCAGCAACCATCCTAAGAGCTAAAATTACCTGTACAAACGCCACTGGTAGAGAAAATAAAAAATTTTGTGCATCAGAAAATGCACTTTGATGCATAGAAGACATATACCAAATTTCATAAAGATGTCTACAATATTATCTCAGTAATTATTAAAAAACTGATTTTTTTTAAACTTTATCACCCCGTATCTCCAAAGTTAAGACTTTTAGGACACGGAAAGTTTATTTCTTAAAATAAGTCCAAGAAAAATTGACTTAATGATTTTTTTCCTTTATCATAACCTAATCTCGTATTTTACCAAAGCTAATACGGTTCTGCGAGAAAAATAAAAGTTATGGCCCTTTTGACATTATTAAGCTGATGTAATCAACCTCGCAGAAAATACCCTGTTCATACGAATATCCCGCAGTCGATCATCCTGCAGTCGTCTGTCAGTTATTAATATACGGTCCCCATGTCAAAGCCTATATTGACAAATTAATTTGTTCTGATTTAGCTGGTATTTGCATATACTGAACCGCAGATAAGGGAGTCACCACACAAGTATTTGCTTAAAAGAGTTTGTTTTAAATAAATCTTTTATAAGATCAGCTTTCGTCAGTCTGTGTGTTGCGATTTTTGCACAAGCTTAACTTTTTGTAACATAAAAATGTATTTACACGGTAATGCGTCAAGCAAAGTTTTAGTTCAGGAGGCCACCGTAAAAAAAACCAAGCCCATAAGAGAACCGCACAAAACATTTTTTTTTTGTATTACTATGAACTATAGTCAATTTACAGCCGCACTGCTGCCTCAGCTTAGCGGGTTCTAATTGCACTTTTTTATGTGAAAAAAAATAAAAATAGCCCGGGGGCCTCTGGCCCGAGGGCTAGATTTCGACCTGATGGGCATTATAGTCCAGTAAAGTCCGTGGTGCATACAATGCTTTATGTTTTACCCAAAAAAGAGTTTTTCAATGACTAATTACATTATTTATTCGCAATATAAAAAATAAGTTGCACCTGTACCTGTATACGTAAGTAGATAATGACTGGTGTTAAGTTTGACTTTGATGTTTCTGTCAGTTAGTCAGTTGGCATTTTTATTTAACGATTTGCTCAAAATGATCCACAAAATATAAGAGAAAAGGCCATAAAAGCGACCGAAAATCTTTTGCTAGTTAAATCAAGGCAACAGTATGATCGGGAGTATGGCATATTTGGTATTTGGAAAGATGCGAACGCAATTCTTCAAATAACCGAAAACGTTTTAATGGCATATTTCCAGGAACTGGTAAGTTATTGATTTTATTTTAATACATATGTTTAACAAACTTTATTATTTTTAGTCGGAAAAATACAGTCCGAACTCTCTCTGGACCAAGTATTCCACCCTAAGGTCTACGTTGATGGTCTATGAAAATATAGACATTTCGCAATACCTTTTTAAAAGTTAAGTCGAAAGGATACGTCCCGAAGAAGTCTAAAGTTTTGGAAGGAGAACAAATATTAAAATTTATTAAGAAGGCTCCTGATGATATCTACTTGGTACACAAAGTCATATTGGTAATGGGTGTTTTTGGAGGTTTAAGACGAGATGAGTTGGTCAAAATGACCATTGATGACATTGAAGATAGAGGAACAGTCTTGGTTTTAAAGGTACCAGAAACTAAAACTTCAACTTCAAAAAGTTTTACTATCATTGAAGAAGATTTAGGCGCTTTAAATTTAATAAAAAAGTACACAACATTAAGACCAGCTGGAATAAAGGAGCGAAGATTCTTTCTTACCTATAGAAAGGGTCGATGTACAGTACAACCCATTGGAAAAATACCATAGGAAGCGTCCCAACATTGATCGCAAAATTTTTAAAACTGGATAATGCAGAAGCTTACACCGGCCACTGTTTGCGTCGCACATCGTCAACTTTACTTGTTGAGGCAGGTGCTTCGTTTGAAACGCTAAAACAACATGGGAAATGGAAAAGCTCTTAGTAGCTGAAGGATATATAGAAGAAAGTATTTCATCCAAAAACAAAGTAGCCAAAATGATTGCCAATTCAGTTAATTCCGAGGTTAATTCCGTATCGACTATTGAAAATTATTTAATGGACTGTTCTTCTATACAAAAACGTTAGTGCTACCACCGCTGCTACCATCACAAAAAACACCGACCATTCTATAGTGGGTTCAGCTACATTTTCCGGGACATTTCAAAATTGTAATTTTTATTTTGGAAATAAAGTTAAATTTTTAGTATTGTTTAAAGAAAAAATTAATTTTTGTATAAACTTGATCTTTATTGTGAGAGAAATAAAATTGGATAAGCAATAAAATTTCCATATTAGCGCATTAGGGCATTATAAGCGGGCATTATCATAATTTCCGCTTATAATGCCCTAGGTGTGATAGCAGGTATTATTGCTATCATAACATATTCCGTTTCTAAGGTATTATAGATCAATAATAGATAGGTAAAACATAAAACTACTAAAAGTTTTTTTATAAATTTTTTTGTAGTCCTTTAAGTTTTTGAGATATTAACGAATTAATTTTAAAATAAAATTCAAATATCTTACAAACTTAAAAAGTTACGAAAAAATGTCATGGGCAAAAAATATGCCTTTTGGTTAACTTTATAAAAATAGTTATATACACATTTACACATAATAAGTAATGAAGAAGATATAAGCAAAAAAGTGATTTTGGTCATTAAAAATTTCGCTAATAATATTTTATTGGTACAAGTAAGTATACCAGCTCTGGTCTATTTAAAAATTAATTTAAAATATTCTATTTATTGAATAAAACATACTAATACACATGTACCTCGAGGCAAAGGAGGATAACCTAGTGGCACGGATATTTTATTTAATTTTTTTTGGTCCAATAACTGTTCCCATACCTATCCACTTAAAACTTTAACTAAAATGACATTTAAATTTTATTTAATTAAAAAAAAATAATAAGTGCCTCCTCTATTTGGGTGTTATATACCTGGCAGGACATAACATTTCTCGATCTGCTATGTTTCTATGTGTATAGCTCATCGTTTATAATTTTTATATCGATTTAAATAATTATATTATTAACTTATAAAAACAATTACTCGTTCAGAATAATCTTGAGAAAATTTTAATAATATTTTTAACATTATTTTTTTTATAGTTTATTTATTTTTTTTAGTCGCTTTAAGCCTAGAAGAAGTAGATAGCTTAATAAGAAAAATGTTTTAAAAGTTTAATACTAAATAAGGTATATAAAAAAAATATGTTAAAATTATGATTAAAACTTCCTTAAGATCATTCTGAACGAGTAATTGTCTTTAAAAAATTATTGATATTAATATTTAAATTAATAATAAAAGTATTTAAACCATGAGCTATACACATAGTAGCATAGGAGATCGAGAAATGTTAAGCGTCTCAGGTATATAACACCCAGATAAAGGAGGCATTTTTTTTCCAATAACTTAAAGATTAAATTTTATTTTAGTTAAAGTTTCAAGTATATTGAATGGGTGCAGTTATTGGACCAAAAACAGTTTTAGAGCAGTATCTGAAATGTTTTCAGATTATTGCCCCACCAAGCCCATTCCGTCCATTTCAACTATTAAACGTGTTGTCAGTAAGTTCGAGTCCAAAGGTACCGTAATAAACAATTGTAAAGTTAGGTCAAAATTTCCTAAATTTTGGATGTATCACTTGTTATGTTTATCTTAAAACCATTAGCAGTATTACGATTTAAAATTAAAATAATGTGCCTACAGAAATCAACAAATTGGCCATGACTAATAAAATGACATAGGATGCTAACATGTTATGATTAAAGCCACATACTTAAAGTTGCTACGTAAAAAAGCAGTAGGCCGTGCATATGATTTTTTTGTTTTAATATTTTAACAGCTTCTGAATAGTTGAGAATTGACAGTGGTACTTGATATTGTTTAATATTTTGGTATTTTTAGTAGAAAAAAAAGTAATTTAAATAAGTTTTTAAAAAAGGTTTTTGAAAAGTGTTAAAAAATGTATGAAAATTTTGAAAAGTTCAACATGCGTGAATGTTACATAGAAAGCAACAAAAATGCTCAGGCGGTAAGAAACTTGTATTTTCAAAGATATCCCGAACGGCAGCAACCACCCAGGGATGTGTTTCATTCATCAAGAAATTCAAAACGAAAATGAAGTAAAAACTCTAACCGTATTGGGCACTTTATATGAAAATAATGGTACAACTTCCACAAGAAAACTTGAAGCAGATACTGGCATATCCAGAAGCAAAAACCACAGAATTTGGAAAAAAAAACAAATTTAAGCCTTATCGAACCCGCAAAATCCATCATCTTCTCCCTGGGGATTTGGATCGAAGAACTCGTTTTTGTGAGTGGTTTTTAAATAAAATACAAAATGAACCAAATTTTGCTTTAAATTGTATTTGTTCTGACGAGGCTTCGATTAGTAGTGCGGGCATATTTAATCGGTTTAATGATTACACTTGGTCCCAAAAAAATCCCCATGCGACTGTCCAAAACAGACAACAAGGAAGATTTAGCTTCAATGTGTGGGTGGGAATTTTTAGATGACAATTCCTTGGACCCTACATTTATGATGAACCGCTGAATTCTAGACAATATTTGGATATTTTAAGGGACCAGGTTGAACCATTCTTGGAAGATATTCCCATAAATCTGACACCCAGAGTCTTCTTCCAGCATGATGGTGCCCCTGCGCATTGTGCAAGGACCATAAACGATTACCTTACTGTTCAGTTTGGTGAAAATTGGATGGAAAAACCAAGGACCCATACAATGGCCTGCCAGGTCACCGGACCTGACTCCCTTAGATTTTTTTCTTTGGGGTAGAATTAGAGACCTTACTTATAAAAACAATAATTTTAATAGCCGGGAAGAATTAGAAAGGGCGTTGCGAGGTGCGTTTAACCGAGTTCAAAATATAGAACTTATTAATGCAGTTAATGCTGTTAAAAAAAGATGTAGAATAAAATGGCAGACAATTTGAACATTTCTTAAAATAATTTTATTTTATTTTTGTTTATTTATTATCGTTAATTAAATTCCATAAAATTTTATATCAGGATTAGGTAGAGTTATGTTTTTTTGTTAATATTGTTGGTGTGTTGTTGTTGTCGTTTGTGTTTTAGATAATTATCAATTTAATATATTAACTATGAGCAATCTTATCATAAAACTTTAGATCTGTTGTTTTAATCATAACATGTTAGCATCCTATGTCATTTTATTAGTCATGGCAATGTTGATTTCTGTAGGCACATTATTTTAATTTTTAAATCGTAATACTGCTAATGGTTTTAAAGATAAACATAACAAGTGATACATTAAAATTTAGGAAATTTTACCAGGTTTTTAAAAATCTTATAATATATAGGGTGGTCCATATAAAAAAATTGATTTCGGGGTGGTGCACGAAAATCTAAACGCCCTGTAAAAAATCTGCCTATCGCAATGAATTCTACGAAAAAAGTGCCTTAAGAAAGTTTTTATCAAAATTAATTATCTTTATTAATAAGAAAGTTATGGGGCATTTAAAAAATCGACGAAATTCGAGAAACGCCCTCTAGTGGCCAAACGATAAGAGATAGCAAAGTTTTGTTAGGGCCAGTAGTTTTTTCATTAAATTTGAGCTTCGGACACCTTGGTCAATTTTTTCTATCCCTTTAAATAAGGGTTGTTCCCATAAGAACGCGTCCAGTTTGGGACACCCTGTACATTCACCCTTAACAATGAACCAAATGTTCAGAATTGCTGGTATTGGAGCCAAGAAAATGAACAAAACTTTGTTCATACTCTGACACAATATCCCCAAAAAACAAATGTATTCGTGGGAATTATCGGACATCATATCATTGGATCCTTTTTCATGGACCTAACAGCAAAAACCTATTTGGACTTATTTAAAAATTAAATTGGACCCGCTTTGAAAGAAGTTGTTCGGAAAAATCAAATGATCGGGTACCAAATGGATGGTGGCCCCGCCCATAATACCCGTATGGTTAGAGAGTACCAGGAAAATGCTTTTAACGGCAATATTATTGGTCCACGGTACCGGATACTTTGGCCAGCCAGGTCACCTGATCTTTCATCGAGTGACTTCTTTCTATGGGGCCACTTAAAAACTGTCATTTATAAAAGTGTAAAATTTGAGAATCCAAAGCAGCTACAAAACGCTATTTCGTTAGAATGTAATAAAATTTCGCAGTATCAACTTAGCAACGTTAAAAATTAATTTTATGATCGGGTGGGATATTTTTTAGCTGTTAATAGAGGGTTGTTTGAACATTTGATTAATTAATATTTTTATGTAATTCTCTATTATTTTTTAAAAAGTTATTGTATTTTATTTCATTTTATTTTTCCACACCCAGTAAAATATTAAGGGTTCAGTTCTCTCTTTTTTCGGATCTATTTTTGATCTTCTGAGTTAAACATTTACAATTATTTATTGCGATGGCTTTTGACTCGAATTTATTGACAATACGTTTCAGTTATTAAATTTTTTTTGAAACTTAGCACGAGGGCTTGTTAGATTGCTCTTTTCAAAAAGTTATCTTACATTTTTTCTGTAAAATGTACAGAAGAGCCAATAATTGACCCCCTTAAAATTTCTATGGGATTTCCTATGTTTCGTCGGCGACGCACCACCCGGTATACATAGATACATATATACATAGATACATACAGGTGAAGCTAACAAAAGGATGGTAAAAATAAGACTGTATCTAAGGCAAATAGCTTATGTCGTTCACCCCCTGTTGTATATTAATAAATTCCATCAGTTGATCGATGAAAAAGCCGGGGACCCTGACTGTGGTGGATCTGTCAAAAGCACGATGCAGGCCCCGCGATATAATTAATGGCGTTCATATCATTATATTTTCATTCCGTAATCAAAGTCTGTCAATAAACGCGTGTTTTGATTAATTGGGATTCGTTGTTTGGTGCTGGCGGGGTGCAGCAGGATGCAGCAGGTTTTGTATTCGTTTGATGCCTCCGTAATGTACTCGACCGCAGTCGATGATTATTCGATTGCACTGTGTGGCGGTGTATTATTAAATACGTTTATTGAAAACATCTCTTTGGGTTTCAGTAATACAATTTTTTTGGAAAACTAAGAAATTACTATAGTTGAATTTTTTCGGATATGCAGTTCCGACATTTTTTTGCATCCTTAACTGATACACTTTTGCAGAGAGAAACAATAAATCTACGAAAAAAAGTCATGTGTTTTCTTATTTCAACTGTTACTTGTCACATTAATGACAAATTCCCAAGTTTAAAATTTCGCATTGTCAAAAAAAAATTATCTGCGTGCGTCAAAAGTAAAAAAAAGCCGAAAAAATAGGAAATAAGCGACTAAAGGAGCAAAGCCAGCTCATTATTCTAAATTTATTGGCTTTTTTTGAGCTAGAGGAGCAACAAGAAGCTGCAGGAATTGCCTTAAACTTTCAAAATGTGGTGAAAAGGACAGCTGCCGCAACGAAAGTGAGGGCAAGAGCAATATTTAATTTAAAAAAATATAGCCCAAAATCGAACAAAAGTTTTAAAGAAGTATCATCAACAAGAAATAAAGAGCATATCAAAATCACTGACTACATAAAAAGAATATCCGGGATACCATTTATCGCAAGTATGCACTTGAAGAGCATATTACCATAAAATGTCTCCATCAAAAATTAAATGGTGAAATAAGCAATCATTTTAACTTCTCCATTAGTTTTTTGCGAAAATGGGTAAAAAGAAATTGGCTTTCGGTGCAACAAAAGTAACAACCAAAAGTATCTCATGGATATACCAGATGTTTTTAATTAAAGAATTAAATTTTTGAGAGAATACACAAAAAATATGAGTCTACTTCAAAACGGTCTTACTCCAGTATTTTTTCATGAAACATGGATATTCAGTAAAGGATCTTTTAGAAATATCTGGCAGGATGATACCAAAGCCACAAGCTCTTCAAAAAGCAGTGAAGGTGAGTAAAAGTTGCTTTTATTCAAAAAGGTGGTACAAATAGTGGCGACTACCATGATACCATGAACCGCTAAAATTTCGAAAAATGGTTTAAATAGCAACTTGTTCCAAATTTGCCGCCCAAATTATTAATTATCATGGACAATGTTAGCTACCACTCCGGGCTGGTAGAAGACATACCCTGCAAATCTTGGACCAAAAAAATATTAATTCGGGGTTTTTAAAAAAAAAAGCCCCCCTAGCGCAAAAGAAATTAAAAAAAAAAAACCGGAAAAAAAATTTTTTTGAAAAAATTTTTAAAACCTTTTAAAAGGGGACTTTGAATTTTTCAGAAAAAGAAAATAGACCAAAATTTTTTGTTTAAAAAAGGAAGGGTTTTGGAAGGGGAAAAGGTATTCCCAAAAACCCTCATTCAAATTTTACCCAAAAAATTGGTTGGGGAAGTTAAAAAAATTTGCATTTAAAAAAACCCCCGTTTGCGATATAAAAATCATTGTTACGCCTTTATCTTTGATTTTTTCGTATTTTTTAAAAATTTTTTTAATTTTTTTTTAAATTTTGTTTTTTTTTGGGGGACGTTTCCCCCAAAATTTTAAGGAAAAAATTTCCTTTCTTTTTTTCCCCTTGAAAATTTTAAAAATTTAAAGGGGTTTTTACGAAAAAAATTTTTTTTTTAAAAAAAAAAAAAAATAATTTAAAAAATTTGAAATCTTTAAAAAAAAAATTTTTTTAAAAAAATTTAAATTCAAAAATATTTTTTTTAAAAAAATGGGTTCACAAAAAAAAAAACAAAAGATTTTTTTAAAAATAAAAAGAAAAAGAATTTCGGGTAAAATTTTTAATGCAAAACCTTTTTTTTTATTTTTTTTTTTAAAATTTTTAAACTCTTGTTTTTTAAAAAAAATTTTTGTTTTTTTTTTTTAAAATAATTAAAAAATTTTTTTTAAAAAATTTTTAAAAAAATCATTTTTTTTTTTTAATCAAAAAGTTGGTTGGGGAATTTTTTTTACCTCTTTTTTGGAAGGGGTTATTTTTCTTTGTAGCTGTATGGGGCCAATTTTAAATTTGTAGAGTTATTTTTCTCATAATACTAATTTTTAAAAAAAAATTAATCAAATAAAAAAAGGAAAAAAAAAGGTGAAAACACTCACACGTCTTTAAAAAAGACCTAATTCAAATAAAGGGACACCATTCCTCCAAAATTGGAAACTCTTGTTATTTTCTGACAATGGAAAATATCTATTGTGTAGACCCTTTAATCGCACCCCTTTTCCCATTTTTTTTAAAAATTATTTATACAGGGGGGTCTTAATTAAAAAAACTTTTAAAATGAGAGATAATAAATTTTTTAATTATGTTGCTTTTTTGGGGTTGGGGGTTGATGTAATAAAGATATAAATAATTTGGATCAAAGGGAAACCCCAAATTTTTTTTTAGAAGAAAAGGTTGTAAAAAAAATGGGGTACTAAAATAAATAAAAAACCGTAAAAGACTTATAATAATCCTCTTCGGGCAGGGCGAATTGCGCACGGTATACCTGCTACCTAAGCTTTTTAACACGAATTGTGCACTATACCTAAAACGATCCAAGTCCAAATACAAGGTGTCCCATTTTCGACACTTTTATAGGCACTCCTAATTTTTAGGCTATAAAAAAAAATATAGGCATCATGTATCTTTTTTGGGGGAAACTAAACAAATCAAAATTTGAAAAATTTTTATTCTTAAAAGATACGAGAAAATCCAAAAAATTTTCAATTTTGGGAAAAATCCATATTTTCTTTGGTAAAAAAAAGAAAATGTTTTTACAAAAGTTTTTTATAGTTATTGTTAAAAAATCTTCCTTTTTTAGAATAATATTAGGTCAGGTAAAAAAAATCGGACCAACCTTTTTTTTTAAAAATTGATTTCTATGCTATTTATTTAAACTTTATTACTTTAAACCTTTTTAAAAGTAATTGATTATGAAACAAAGGCTAATGTCGTGGAAAAATAGTTAACATTGTAGCCTTTCAACTTAGACCTATACTTTCTTTCAGTTGTTTGCAAAATAAAGGAAAAAATATTAATTCCCCAAAACTTAAAGTATCTGAAACATAAGATCTTACATGATAGACAATATGGATTGTCACAGAGACCACAGCTGATCTTCTTTCCTTTTCCACAAAAATGAAAAAAGCCCTTGAGTTTCTTTGGGGAATCCCAGATCGTTTCTCTTGACATATCCAAAGCTTTCGATCAGGTCTGGCATAAAGGCCCTTTAAAAAACTTCCTTCTTACGGTCTTCCACCAAGCTTTTCTCTTGGCTTTCCAGTTTTCTTTCTAATCGACGTATATCAGTTAGTGATGGTCATTCCTCCAGCTTCTACCAAATTAATGCTGGGTGCCCCCGGGCTCAGTGCTGGCACCCCCGCTTTTCTTGTACACATTAACGATCTTCTCTTTCACAATCAATCCCCTTCATAGTTTTGCGATGATAGTCCCTCCACTCTAGATTAATTTCTTAAGCCCCCATTTAAATTTCCCCCCGAATTTTTCCGAAAACAAGGGGGGCCAAAAAACTTGTTCTTTAATGTAAAAAAAATGCGCTGCGCGAAAAAGTTTTCCCCCTTTTGGGGGGAAACAAAGAGTCGTTTAATTTTTTTTTTGAGAATAACCTCAACTGGCACAAACAATTTTTTCCATAGCTTCAGAGCTTCAAAAAGATTGATTTCTCTTCCGAGCCAGAAAATATTTATTTTCTTCCAATTTAACTCTGATGTATCCCAAATCAGACCCCTTTTTTTTTTTCTTTAAAAAAAAAATTTTTTTTTCCTCATTGGGTTGGGGAATTTTGGCCGCTCCCAAAACCCCGGAGCCCCCAAACACACGTAGTGCAACTTTTTACCTTTTTCAGTTCAGTTGAGAGGCCCTGAACTTCCCCTTCTTCGTTCCCTTTATCCCTAGAGGTCAAGACTTAGAACCTGCGCCCGGAAGTTTTCCTTTTCCTCCCCCCTTTCCAAAAATTTAAATCCTGTGTGAACAAACTCCCCTCACCACACTGAAGACACCCAGGTATTAGTACTTTGGATCAGCCTTTTGTGGACTGTCCCCAAAATAAAAAAAAAGTAGTAGAAAGACATCACACAAGTAGATAGTGGAGCTTAAAACAAGCTAAAAAAGCCATAAACACATAGGTTAAAAGTTAATTGTTTTTTTTTTGAAATATGACCTTTCAAAGTTTAAAAAATTTAGGAACACCGCGCCCGCTTGATCACATCAAGTCCAACGTCGAACGTTTTTTGGTTTTTCCTTTTTAAAAAATTTTTTTCCCAAAAAAAAAAACCCCCCCGCGCCCCCCGGGGGAAAAAAAAATTTTTTTAATTTAAAAAAAAAAAAAAGGGGGGGTTTTTAAAAACCCCCCTTTTTTTTCCCCGGGGCTCCCCCCCTTTTCCCCCAAAAAAAATTGTTTTTTTTTAAGGGTTTTTAAATTTTTTTTTTTGGGGGTTTTGGGCCTTCCCCTTTTTTTTTAAAAAAAAATTTTTTTTTAAAAACCCTTTTTTTTTTTTAAAAAAATTCCCTTTTTTTTAAAAAAAGGGGGGTTTTTTTTAAAAAATTTTTAAAATTCCCCCCTTTTCCCCCAAATTTGGAAAATTTTTGGGCCCCCAAAAAACCCCCCCCCAAAATTTTGGGGAAATTTTCCCCTTTTTTTGGGGTTTTTTAAAAAATTTTTTTTTTCCCTTTTAAAAAAACCCCAAAAACCCCCCAAAAATTTTTTTTAAAATTTTGGAAAAAAAAATTTTTTCCTTTGGGGGTTTTTTTTAAAAAAAAATTTTTTAAACCCCCAAAAATTTTTTTTAAAAAAAAAATTTTTTTTCCCGGGGGGTTTTTTAAAAAAAATTTTTAAAAAAATTTTTAAAAAAATTTTTAAAACCCCCCCCTTTTTTAAAAAAAAACCCCAAAAAAAGGGGGTTTTTTTCCCCCCCCCCTTTTTCCCCCTTTAAAAAAACCCCCCCCAAAAAAAAAAAAAAAAAATTTTTCCCTTTTAAAAAAAAAAAAAAAAAAAAGGGGCCCCCCCCGGGGGGAAAAAAAACCCCCCAAAAAAAACCGGGGTTTTTTTTGGTTTTTTTTTTTAAAAAAAAAAAATTTTAAAAAAACCCCCCCTTTTTTTAAAAAAAAAAAAATTTTTTTTTTTTTTTAAAAAAAAAAAAATTTTTCCCAAAAAAAAAATTTTTTTTTTAAAAAAAAAAAAAAAATTTCTATTAATTGATAATCCAAATACAAATTCCTTTTTTTAAAAAATTTTAAAAAAATTTAAAAATTTTTTTAAAAAGTTTTTTTTTTTTTAAAAATTAAAATTTTTAAAATTTTTTTTTGGGTTTTTTTTAAAAATTTAAAATTTTTTTTTTTTTTAAAAAAAACCTTTAAAAAAATTTTTTAAAAAAAAATTTTTTTTAAAAAGGGGGGGGAAAAATTTTTTAAAAGGGGGGTTTTCCCCCCCCGCCCTTTTTTTAAAAAAATTTTTTTTTTAAAAAAAATTTTTTTTTTTTAAAAAACCCCGTATTAAAACAAAATTTTTAAAAAAAAATTTTTTTAAAAAAAAATTTTTTTTTTTTGGAAAAAAAAAAATTTTTTTTTTAAAAAAAAAAAATTTTTTTGGGTTTTAAAAAAAAAAAAAAAATTTTTTTTTTTGGGTTTGGGGCCCCAAAAAAAAAAATTTCCCAAAAAAATTTTTTTTTGGGGGGAAAAAATTTTTTTTAAAAAATTTTTTTTTTTTTTTTAAAAAAAAAAAATTTTTTGTTTTGAGGGAAAAAAAATTTTTTTAAAAAAAAAATTTTCCCCGGGTTTGGGGGGGGTTTCCCAAAAATTTTAAAATTTTTTTTTTTCCCCTTTTTTTTTAAAAAAATTTTTGTTTTGGGAAAAAAAATTTTTTAAATTTTTTTTTTTTTTTTAATTTTTTTTTTTTAAAAAAGGGGGGGTTTTTTTTTAAAAAAAAAAAAAAAATTTTTTGGGGAATTTTTTTGGGAAAAATTTTTTTGGGAAAAACCCCCAAAAATTTTTAATTTAAAAAAAGGGAAATTTTTTTATTTCCCCCCCCAAAAAAAAAGGGGTTTTTTTTTTGGGGGGAAATTTTTTTTTTTAAAATTTTTTAAAAAGGGGGGTGGGGGGCCCCCCAAATTTTTTCTTTGTTTTATTTTAAAAATTTTTTTTTTTTTTTAAAAAGGGGGGTTTTTTTTTTTTTTTTCCCGGTTTTTTTTTTTAAATTTTTTTTTTAAAATTTTTTAAAAATTTTTTAAAAAAAAAAACTTAAAAAAAAGGGGGAAAATTTTTTAAAAATTTTTTTTTTTTTAAAAAAATAAAAATTTTTTTAAACCAAAGAAAAAACCAAAAAAAATTTTAAAAAAATTTTTTTTTTTTTTTTTTTAAAAAAACTTTTTTTTTTTTTTTCCCAAAAAAAAGGGGTTATTTTTTTGGGTTTTTTTTTTTTTAAAAAATCTTTCCTGTGTTATTGAGATGCGCAACCGAAATTTCGGAGAAAAACGATCTTTCCGCGGAACTGCGCTGACCGGGTTTGTCGCCTAAATTGGTGGAAAATTTTTTTATGTTTGGGTACAAATCTTGTTGGCACGCCTAAATTAATTAGCTACGACTCTGGTATGACCAAATTATTTTAAGATTTTCTTTTCCATTTGGTCCTTCAGAGTCGGTATTCATCTAAATCTGTAAATTCATTATCGCTAGTGAACGGGAGGTACATGTTCATTTTTACAAATCTATATCCAAATTCCTGTAAATTTGGGGATAGGTAAAAAAATTTTAAATGAAAGAGGTGAAACTTCCGGAGATAATCTGTCCTCCAAATCAAAAACTGAATCAAATAGAGGTATGTATACTGTTTTCCCAAAGTATTTCCACCGTTTTTACCTCAAAATTTGGGAGCTTGTTTTTTCCTTGAAATTGTGGGGGGAATTTTAATGTAATTCTAGCTTTTTGGGGGTTTTTGGGGGGGAGTTTTTTGGGGGCGGCCTTAATTTTTTTTAAAAAAGGCCCCTGTTTTTTAAGGTATGGTTTTTAAAAGTTTTTTTTTTTTAAAAAATTTTTTTCTTTAAAATTTTTAATTTTTCGGGTTTCCTTTAAAATCTTCGCAAAGAATTACCATAAAATTAATTTTTTGTTGTTACTCATAATAAATACAAAATATTTTTATTAAAACTTAAGAAAAAAAACCAAAATTAAGGCTCATAAAAAAAGTTAATTTTATTTTTCTTTTTTATTCTAACCTTTTTTTTTTATTTTTTTTTTTAGTTTTTTCGGAAAATATCCCTTTTTTTAGGGTTTTTTTTAAAAAAAAACCCCAGGGGAAAAAAAAACAATTTTATTTTTCTTTATAAAAAATTAGCTTTTGAATTTAAGTAAAATACCTGTTATTTCCCAACCACTTTATTCAAAACCCCATAAACGCAAACCCCCCCTTTAGGGGTCTATTCGAGACCTAAGTTATTCAATAACAGCCCGCCCCCCCCCGGGTTAACATTCTATTATCACTAACTGTTAACCACATTTTTCAGTACCCTTTCAAAACGCAATTTTATGTAAAAAACCCCAAAAAGGTATAAATAATATTCATTACGGGGGGTCCCCTCTTGAAACCCAACGATTGGTGGTGAAAACGGCCCCATTAATAACTGCAAAAACACTTTTTCCCCCAATCCATTTATCAGACCATTTATGTAAGAACCCATAAATCAGGCCGGTGAGGGGTTAAGCAAGAAGAAATTGTCGGTAGAGAAAATTTGAAAACGGTAAAAAAAATTTTTTAAACTAAAAATTTTTTTTTCTTTTTTTTTTTCCTGAACCTCTGGTTCACTCCCGGGGTCCCGGGGCATTTTTCCTAATTCCCATTATCTTTTTAACCCCAAAATCTCATTAGTCTTGTTCCTTCTACAAGTCGTATTACCCCCGGGTGGGGTTGATTATTCCCGTAGCTTTATTTCCTTCCTTTTTAAAAATCCGTATTTTGTGATTCAACACGACTTCGCACAGGGTCTGGTTTCTGTTTTTTGTCGTTTGGGTTGGTTTCTTGTCCAGGATGTCTTCACCTGATTTTTTTTTCTTTTTTCAAACTAGCTTTAAACCCCATTGGTTTTTGGAGCCAAATCCCTTTGACTCTCCCATCACTAAGGTTAGGTGGTAGAAGGTCCCAAAAATACTCCATTGCATATAAAAAAATAGTGTTGGTTCATTTAGAAAAATTCCCGAATTACCAACCCCCATGTCACATTTTATTGTCTTATAACAGTTTTACACATACCAGAATTCCCAAAGAAAATCAAAATTATCACCACAATTTGATGAAAATAAATTATCACCAAAATTTTGATGAAATTTTCATGGGACTTTTTATAAAATACTCACTTGTGTTTGATACTTAAATTAATTGCAGTAGAAATATTGCTAGAATTTATGTGATGCTCATGCACCTAAATGCTAATGTTATAAACAGCTGTTGGATTAGTTTACATAACCTAGAAAGGCGCAAAAGAAACGACAGAACTTCTAATAATGGATATCAGTACTTTAAGGGGACGAGTTTTTTATTTTTAATACAAAAGTCTTTATAGTAAAAAATTTTTATGACTTCCAAAAACCAAAAAGTTGGGCTTGAGCAATCATAGTTCTGTACTAGATTAAACACCAACTCATCGACGACAGACCGTACTTTCATTGGTTTCGCATGCCTGGGACAACTCTCAAATTTTATGGCGAATCTTGCATCATTGCTCTTGATATATCTAAGGATTTCCCACGAAAATTTGGATCTCCAGTTTTTTCTAATCGACGTATACCTGTTAGCGTGGATGGTTACCCTTTTAGATTTCACCAAATCAATCCTGGAGAACCTCAAGACTTAGTTCTGGCATTACTCTTATTCTTCACATTACCGATCTTCTCTTTTCCCACCGCAATAAGTCTACAACCTTTCTCTCTCGAGTGCTGATTGGTCCTTTAAATGAATTTACTTCTCGGATTGTCAAGCTTAAGTCATATTGGTTAAACAACTTCAAGTTACCAAAAAAAAATTACATGTGGTGTCAACAAAGTTGTCAAAAAAGTGGTTCCGGTTCCTCGCTTCCACTGTCTTCTGTCTTCCCAATCTCCTGGTTGTAGGTCACACTCCGACATCCCCTTTTGTATTTCTCCCATCCATGTCACCTTAGGTCTTCCCTTTTTCCTCTTTCTGTAGGTGTCCATTTGAGAATTTGTTAAGGTATTCGTGTGTCATTCATCCGTTCAACGTTTCCGTACCACATTAGTTGTTTTCGTTAAATTTCTTCTATTATATTTATTTGAAGTTCATGATATCTCTAATACTCTCGTTCGTTATTCTTTGCATTTTTGATGTTCCTGCTGCTCTACGCCAGAAGTCCATCTCCAGGGAAGGCAGCCGTCGCTCTAAACTTGCCGTAAGTTGCCTGGTTTCACAGTCATACAGGACTATACTTTTAAATATTGAGTTGTATAGGAGGTGTTTTTGTTCTCTAAAGATGCATCTTGACCATAGGATGGAGTTTAGGCACCCTATCACAGTTTGGATTATGAGCCAAAATAATCCAGAAAAAGAAGAAACTGCAAAGAAAGTCTGCCTACAGTTGTTGTCAGTAAAGTCAAGATTAATTTATAAAAAGGCATACGGTAATTTCATGGAATAGCTGACGCTGGAAGCAATTTATTGACTATGAAGCAAACCACCATGGAAGTTGGAGCTCTTCAACTGTGACCAAGTGTTATATTAGGGATTTCGTGCAAAATAAAATTTAAATAGCCAAAAAAATTATAAGTTCCAGCACCACAGACCCTTCTGCCAATTCCAATGTTACCACCTAAGAGATTGATATTATACATCAAAAAGAATCAGCAGGAGCAAATTTAACAGTTTTTAATGTTTCAAATTAAAACGAGTGTACTTTTAATATTACGTTAAATAAATAAATTGTGGTTTTATCAAAAATTTAGGCTTTACATAATTTTATTGTTGTTTTACAAATTTATAAATGCCGACGTTTTGTTACTTTTTCTCCCTAGGCCGTATTATTGCAATTTTACGCCATCAAATAGAAGAGTAAAATTGTTTTATTATTTATTTTAGTATTTGAAATAAACTACTTGTTTTAGTGTAGACACATAATTATCTATACGATGTCTGTTATCTCGTCCACATTTCAAAATCGCAGATTTTTCTGCACGACGCGCGATTTAAACGAGCAATTGCGAAAACTGTCAGTAATATAATAAATGCCTGCCGGGGTAGGCCATTATACAGCGTTCGCTCTGCACATATGACATGTCACTCCTGGCCCATAAATAACGAATCATGACAGCAGAAACGACGACGGGATGATAAATAAAGATAGAAAGAGATGGCAGATGTATTACGAGGAACGTTTAAGAATACATCTTGCTTGCTTGCTATAATTAATTGTCTCGAACTCCTTCAGGATTCATTTCGCCAGCTTACTCGGGTGATAGTTTCCAAAGTCTGGCTCTAAACCACAGGAATTATCCAAACTTTAAGAAAAAATAACAAACATCCTTGAAGTGCACGTTTAAATGCTGCAAAATGCAATTCAAAAATTCAGATAAAACTGGTTTCTGTCAGAACCTTCGTTTGTCCTCACGAGTTTGTACTTTTAGCTAATCATGAGCAAAGCAAGACCAAGACCAAGACCGGGCTAGCCTTGGTCTTGGTCTTGGTCTTGCAAGTCTGGTCTTGGTCTTAGTCTTGCAAGCCCAAGGAAGGTCTTGGTCTTGGTCTTGGTCTTGCACCACCCAGTCTTGGTCTTGGTCTTGGTCTTGCTGCAAGAGTCTTGCTGGTCTTGCTTTTTTTGGTAGTAATAATTTAATCTAAGCAATCTTAAATAAAATATATATTTTTTTAATAATTACAAATAATTAAAAATGAAGACTATATTTTTTGCTGTAAAATTTTAAAATATACCAATGTACATTTAAATTACTTGATTAAAAGGATATTTAAATGTAGGGTTATTTATTTATAGCTTTATTTTAGTGATAGAAAATATTTAAATTTTCTTTGAAGAAGCATATAAAATTACAATACTGAGTACTCTGAGGGCAGAAAAAAACTTTTAATTTCAACCAGATGTGAAATTTCCATGAAAATGATTCTGATATGTAAACATTGGTTTCTAATTAAAAAAAAAGGTATTTAGAAAGCTTTTTAGTTCAAATAAACTTTCTATGTTCAAATTAGTCAAAAATTTGCCGTACAAAGTTTGTATAAATACTTTATAAACATTCTGCATATACAAGGTGGCTCGATAGTGCGACAAAGATCGATATATCCGAAACCGTTCATAATGGTAAAAAACTGAATATACAAAAATTATAGAAAAAAGGGCGTAAAATGTAAAATTATTTTTTATTTCAGAATTTTCCAAAAAATCCACTACCACTCAAGAAAACTTCCTAATTTTTAGCTTTTAACCTAAAATAGAAAAATGATAGCAAAAAATTCATTTAAAAAAATCGCTTCCCTGTATATTATGCTGAAAATTCTTGAACTGTCATATAGGTACAATGTCGACGTAGATGGTTTTTTATATATCATTTTCGGTTTTGACAAAAATGAAGTCATCATTATACTTTTGGCATTGTTTTGACTTTTTCGTCTAAACCGGAAGTGAAATTTAAAATCCATTTATATATAAAGAATTCCTATATAAAATGACAAATATATTTTTTATTAAACCATCACTTTTAAATTTATATCTTAGTTTAAAGGAGCAATCTAATGATGCCACTTCTTACAGTGTGAGACAAAAATAATGTTTTCCTGGATTTTGGAAATTTTTGATCCAGTAAGTGGCATCACTAGATACCTAATTAAAAAAAAAAAAAACATTAGGAATAGGTAAGTAATTTTCTGCTTCTATAACTTATACTCTTAGTTTTTCTTTGTCGTAAACGGTTTTGCAGATATCTAGCTTTGTCGGACCATTGAGTCACAATCTTATTATTTTTGAAACATGTTATGAATCTACTAGTTATCGTTTCTAGATAATTTTATTAAAAACGAAGTGATCGATTTAATTATTATTTTATTAAAAAAACCTGTTACTCATAAAATAATCGCCTTTTTAGGCAGTTCTCGACACATTTTTTGTCATGTCTGTATGAAATACCTTTGTATATTGCATATGAAAATTAAATATTATAATTTAAAAAAAAGTGACAAAAGTGCAAGAGTCTTGCAGGTCGGTCTTGGTCTTGCGTAGTCTTGCACCCCTCGGTCTTGGTCTTGGTCTTGCATACCCCGGTCTTGGTCTTGGTCTTGCAAGCGAGAAGGCGGTCTTGGTCTTGGTCTCGGTCTTGGTCTTGCTGCAAGACCAAGACCAAGACCGCAAGACCAAGACCGGTCTCGCTCATCACTACTTTTAGCCACCACAAGGCCAACGCCACCACCGGTAATTCTGGAAAATGTTTGGGAATCACCCCAGACTTCTAAACTATACTTTTATGGCCCTACAAAAGGGCTGTTAAAGTTCTATTTAGTTAAGAACGCCAGATTTGGCTCCTCCAGCCACCTTTCCTGGAAGAACTCTGTAGTCTTCAATCGAACATTCACACTGGTCGAAGGTCAAACAGAAAGTCCAAGAATACCTCTGTACACACCACAAATACTCCTTTCTCATTACTTTATCAGTACCGAATCAGATTTTAGTTTCCCAACGGACGTCGCCCATCTCGGCCCAAGAATATATTTAATTATTTTTGAAGTACGTAAATTTTATTATTATTATTAGTGGATTAAGTTAGGCGGTTTAAATTTATCAGCCGTTGTCTCCGCACAAACACAACTGTTCGGTAAATTGTTCCACCTCCTCACTATTCTATTTGATAGAAAGTGTTGACAGAGCTTATAAAAACGCTCTTGTTTTAACTTGAATGTATGCCCTCTTAATCTGTCGTTTCTGTTTAACTGGAAGAAGTTCAAGCTGCCAGAATAATACCCATGCAATATTCCAAAGATCTCTATAAGGTCTTCCTGAGTTCGACGCTCTGACAAAGTTGTTTAAAACATTCATTCTTTCCTCGTAAGATGAGGATTCTTTGTTAGGTTTGTTCCAAGGCATTTATATCTTTAAATATGGGTTTTATACTGAGGTTCCATATTCAAGTATTGGGCGTATATATGTCTTTCTAAAAAATCTGGTGAGATGTTTTAAAATGCCCTCTGTACCATGAAAAAAATGGTGTTGGCTTTTCTAACTAATTTTTCTATCATTAGAGGTCTTGAGTGGATACTGTTTTTAACGTGACCTCTCCTAGAGTGTACTCTAAACAAGGATTGTTAGAGCCTATATGCAATACTAAACACTTTTTTATTGAGTTGCATAGACCATGTAGAACACCATTCTTCCATTGTTTTTAGGTTATTTACTAGTACATTGTAGTTTGTTATTGGGTTATTATACAACTTGGACTCATTAGCATTTATGGAGAAAGGGGACCTTATTCCTTTTGCAAGATCAGAAATAAAAACATGGAACAGAATTGGTCCCAGAACAGGACCCTGTGGCACTCCGCTAGTAACTCCGTATGGACGGGAAAGTTCGCCATTTATCCTGGCACGACATGTCTTATAAAAAGTTTTGACGCACAAGAAAACAAGTAATTTCATTATTTACAAAAAAATTAAACAAACAAAATCTGCTTATAAGAATGCTTTGTGTACCACAATACTTTTTTTTAAATTTGTTATAGTGAATAAAATATAATGTTTTTATTTTTTAAAGTATTTGGTTTGATAAAACTTTTTGTACAGCACCTATAAAGGTCCCAAAAAGACTGTAATAAAACAGAATGGAAGATGTATGAAGGGGGATAGAAGAGTGTTCGCGCTGCGTTATAGACTTCAAAACTGGCATATAATAAGGGGCGATGATTAGCCTTACCGACAGCATACATGAGGCTGGGTTAAGTTTCGATGCATTGGCGTAGACATGATTAATAATGTCAAAAACATTTGGAAATAATTACTAGAACTATATTTTTTTAACTATATATCAATAAGAAATTACCATTATTTGGCGCATAAATGGGGAAAAAGAGATAAGACGAAAAATGAGTTAATGTAAATTAAACAATACCTTATATAATTCAAAATATATAAAAAAAATAATAGTAATAATTATTATTTAATTTTTATTTCAACTCATTTATAAATTTTTTAAATAAAGGTAAAAGTTTATAACAAGAAGTAGGAAAATTAGTATGTAGATTAATAATTACAAATAAAAATTATCTGTTTTAACATTTTTCAAAACAGCCTTTGAAGGGGGAAGTTAAATAGGAAATAGAAAAATTGTAGCTTTTGAAGTGTAAGTATTATAGTCCAGTAAATAAAGGGACAAAGCTGTAAATAAAACTGTACAGTATTGATTTTTCTAAAATATTAAAAAAATAATTTAAATTTTTTTTTCACAATATTTTGGGAGTATTCCAATAATTTATTGATATTTTTTTTAAATGGTTTGTTATTAACATTTGTTTTTTGTAATGAGACCTTAGCAAGTGTTCAATGATCCCAGAAAATTTCTTTCACCATCTTTCTTGCGTTTTAATGTAAAATTGTTTTGTCCATCTTGCATTTTGGAATGTTATGCATTTTTAAACGACGGTTTTTGCGAAAAATATTGGGTACTTTCAGGTCTTCCGTTACCGGACTATTAGGATTTTGATTATTTAGGAAAATAGAAGAGCTAAGTAAGAATTTTAGGAAAATTACTCCCTAAATTATAAGAACTACTTTGTCATTTCTGAAAAATAAGAATGTGGCTTTTAATTACGATAAAAAAAATTTTTTTTAAATATTGAAGGGGAAAAAAGGGGGTGACATTTTGGGATAAAAAC
>JAHBCN010010893.1:0-30206 GCA_019359885.1 Listronotus oregonensis | reverse complement strand
TTTTTAAATTTGGACTCGAAATTAGGCCCAAATTTTTTTAAGTGAACCGGGGATATTTTAATTTAATTTTTTTTTTTTAATTCCCCTATAGTGTATAGTTTAATAAAATCATTAAAATTGCTATATAAAAAAAATACACATTGGACAGTGCAAAAAAAAAACTTCCTAAAATTCCCCTACGGCGTATGTTTGGCTTTGTATGTATACTTTTAATTAATTATTAAAATTATTGTTTTTTTTTGGTGAGGTTCTTTGTGTAAAAAAAAAAAGGCCATATCAGACTTTTACAGGATGTTAAAAATTTATAGATAGAATGATATTCTAAATACAGTATTTTACAATCCCTAATTTTATTTTATTTTCCCCAAGTGGATCTTTGTTTCCTAAGTTACTTTTTTTTTAGGGGATTTTAAAAACCAAAATTTTTTTCTACATATTTTTTTTTTTTACTACATCAGGTTTTTTTAAAAAAAAAAAATTGAAAAAACGTCGCGACCCCAATCAAAAACAAGCTGGTTTTTTTTTTGGGGGATTGGACATTGTGGGCCCTTGGTGTACATCTTTTTTAAAATTTTATTAAAATCTTCACCGATGTATCATTATTGTTGAAAAATACCCAAAAAACCCCAACTTTTTTTGATAAAACTTCGCGTATTGTATCCCCCTAATTCTTTCTATGTCTGTTGCCCGGGTAAATCTGTAATTTACCCGAACCTATATGTACCTTAGAAACAGGAAAAAATTTTTTTAGCAAAAATGTATTTTTAGGGGTGTAGGGTTAGAAAAAGGGTAAATTTAGCCCTTCTTAGCTCTTAAATGTAATTTCTGATATTATATTTAGATTCAGTGGCTAAAAAAACCATCAAGAAGGGGAATTTTTTTTTAAGCAAAATGTATTTTTGGGGTCGGGGTGAAAAAGAATGTATTACCCTTCAAAGATTTTAAAGAATCTTTAATATCTTTTGAATTCAGTGCCCCAAAAAACCTTTTGTATAATTAAAAAGGGAAAAAATTTTTTACAAAATGTAGTTTTTGGGGGTAGGGGGGAAAAAAACCCGTTTCGTATATCCCAAAATCCCCTTTTCCCACACTTTGTAGTTTCTAAAAGAAGCAAAAGTTTAATCTCGATTCTGTAGTTCCAAAATCATTTTTTGGGGTTTAAAATGTTTTTAACAATTAACCCGTATTATATAATAAAAATAATTCGTTAAATATCTAAATGGGGAAACTACATTTTAATTTTTTATCTAAAAAGGGGAAACATGGGATCCCTACCAATTTTACACCAAATGCTTTGGGCCCTTAAAAGGGGAACATTTGGTAAATTAATTTTTTTTTTTTGAATTTAAGAAAAAAAAGTTGTTTTTGGATCCCCCTTTTTCAGGAAAAAAATTTGGGGTTTTAAAGGGAAATTCTTTATTTGAATTTTTTTTATATATTTCCAAATTTTTGGTTAAATCCTAAATTTCCCAAAAAAAACTGGGTTTTTTTTAAAATTAAAAGGATAAATAATTGCAAATAAAATTCTTTAGTGAAAAATTTTAGTGCCTATGATTCCTGGAAAAAGGGTAATTTTTGCAGAATCAGAATTTACAATAAAAATTTAAATTAAAAAAAAAAATCAAATAGAGAATTTGATTTAAAAAAGTTTTTTTTGTAGGGCACCAAAAAATTCCTTCTTTTTAGCAGATTCCCTAATATTAATTTCTTATCGGGTTTTCTTGAGGTAAGTAGCATCAGTATATATTTGTTGTGGGTATTCTCATTTTTTAGAAATTAAAAGTTTAAATTTTCGTAGATCTCCCACACAATCGTAAAAATTTTTTGAATAATATTAAAACTTACTTTAGAAATTTAATTTTTTTTATGAAAAAAAATATCCTGCATATGCCCTTAAAACTGACCCAAAATATATATATTTTTTTAAAGTTTATTTCTTTTCCTTGGCCCAGTAATGATTTTAATAAAAAAACATCTTTTTTAAATTTCCCTACATGCCCCCCCAAAACCCTTTTTTTCTTTTATATGTAAAACAAAGGTAAAAATTTTGGGAGACCGTGGATGCTTCAAAAAAAACAGATCCCGGAGAAAAAAAAAAAAGCATAAAATTTAAATAATTTACTTTCTGGTGACAAGAACATTTAAAGCCCTTGGGAAATTCGCTTTGGGGTTTTTTGATAAAAAAAAAATATAAAAAATTGCTTGTCAAGAAGAAGATGTTTTATTTTTTTATTAAAATTTGGAAAAAAATATCTAACCAAAAAAAGACAAAAATGTTAAGGTGGGGGTAGTGTCTAGTTCTTTCTTCAATTATATCATGCTTGTTTTAATAAAATTATTATTATTTATCGTTTTTTAAAGTTTGTAGCTACCAATATATGAAAAAGCATTTTTAACATAGGTGGTTAAAATTAACAGAAAAATAATGAAATACAAAAAAATAGGTTTAGATTAACGTAATAATAGGCTTTTAAAAAATTTCAATATTTGGTATTTATTATTGTAAAAAAGAATTTTTGAAATTTTAAAAAAAAATTTTTATTGTTTAATACATTAAATATTATTATTTAAAAATAAAAAAATCTCAACAATCATTTAAAATGTCGTGGTACAGAAAGATAAACAGGGCTCTATAAAATTATAAATCAGTTTAATCCAATTAGCTTCTTTAGTCACTGGCTTATTTAATTTACTTGTTAAACCGTTAAACTGTCTAGTATCAGCGGTTTTGGGGTTTTCACCAAGTGAGGGGTTTAAATTTTAAGCCTGGGTTTAAAAAAATCACGAAATGGGCTTAGCATTTGGGTATCTTTACAAATAAAAATTTTTTATCAATTTCTACATTCTGGGCAGACTGTTTCTTCTTTTTTTTTGATAAGTTGTTTATGGGTGTGCCCCTATTCTGAGTCTTGTTGCCATCACTTGGTGCTTTTTGTTTTTAAACATTTTTCTTGGGTTTTTTAGAAATGATATGATTTTTTACTGCTTATGGTCCGGGGTTCTGCCATTAATCCCTGATTCTTGATTTTATGTATGTTTTTTTATGGCTGGCCGGTACTGAATAAAACTTATGCCGTTAGGATTTCTTATGGCATCCAACTGCTTCCTCTGCTTTTTTATTTTCTTGTATCCACAGGTATATATTTGTATGAAATGGTAAAACTTTTTTCGGACTAGTTAAAGTGGAGTGTTGTGGGTATTGCTGCTTAAATTCTTGGTGGGTGAGGGAATCAGTCGCTATAGCAAATTTGGTTTTTTCCTGTTGGCTAATTTATCCAAAACTTTTAAGTTGCATAAGGTTCCCAGTTTTTAAATTGAAAAATAGAGTTTGCAGTTACTAGTGGCGATCCCAACTTTTTTTTTTTTTGGTGTTTTTTATAAATATTGGGGATAATAGGAAGTGTGTTTTTAATAGTTATATTTCCAAAAATTTCCCAGTCTTGCAAAGTGTTAATGATTTTTTAAAACTTCTGTCTTATCGTAATATATTTTTTTAATTTTTTAAAAAAAAACCAAAACATACAGTAGTCCTCAGGATAAGCTAAATACCCTAGGGGCGGTTTTTTCGGTTTATTTATTTTCTTGTTTTTTTTTTGGTTTTGAACCAAAATTTTGAATCCGGAAAAAAGGGTTTGGTAAAATAAATGGGAATTAGAGCTTTTTGGGGTAAGGAAAATTTTCCAGGGTTGATTTGTTGATGCTAGAAGGGTATCTTGATCGAACAAAGACTTCTGTTGAGCAGAATTTAGAAATGCTAATATAATTATAATCATTTAAACCTGATAGATAATTAGACGTAAATCCCCAAAATTGGTCTAAATATAAATATCTTTTTTGGACTAAGTTAAATTAGCCAATATGGTTTTAAAAATTGTTTTTATTTATTGTAACATTAAGTTTTAAATTAAAAGGTAATTATGTATACCCCCTATTTTATAATTGATGAAATAAAGAAAAATTTTAAATAAAGTGATCTTCACAGAAATATATTAAAGGATTTAAAACAGTTTTGAATCTAGGCCCGGAAGAATAAGCCTCGTTTGTATGTGAAAATAAAAAAAACTTCCGGAGTTTTTTTTGATGAATAACATTGGGGGCCGCTCACCCACACTTTACAATTTATTGTTTAAATAAAATAGCAAAAAGTAGTATTTTGTCTATTTGTTCAATCGGCTAAGATACACTAGCCTCGAGAAAAATCGTCAAAATGTCCAAAATTATATAGCTATTAAAATCCTAAAAAAAGGGGGGCCAACGACTCTTAGTAAACTCATTTTCTTACCAACACAAGCACAAAGCTAAATGCCTCGCAACAAGTCTCCAGCCAGGTAAAACAAGCAGAATCCTACGTCAAGAACTTAGCCATCTCCTGGAAAGTACAAATTACAATTGGACCATAAAGATGTACTAATATTTTTGATCCTGTCCCTCTTTACCTAGGTCCTGTCTATAAAGCTTTAGACTTGGTCACACAAAATACGGACTACCCGAACATTAATAGACTTACCCGCACTGCCTCAAAAACCATATTTTATGCATTTAGGCAGATATAGACAAGCAGAAGAAGCACCGATGGGGTCACCGTTGTCTTCTGCCTTTCTGTTTGGGGGGGTTTTTGAGCCCAAAAACCACCCCTTTAACCAAAAGTTTTCTACGATATGTGGATAAAACCTTCGTAATCTACCCACAAAGAATAACTAAACCTCTTTCTGAAACATCTAAATAAAATCCCAATAAAAAATTTTTCTATGGACAAAGAACAGAAAATCAGCCCAATTTGATTATATGATGAAAAGATAGACGGATTGCTAGGGTACACAGTCTCCCCAAAACCAACACACAACCCATTGTCCTTTATGACAAAACGTCAAAAATAAAAAAAAGTTTTTAAAAATTTCCCTAAATTTTGTAACAAAATATTTACAAATTTAATTTTAATTTTATTCTATTTTTATTTAAGTTAGTCTTAATAACGATGGTAGACTCGCCACCCAAACGTAGATCAGTGTTTAAAATTTTTTGGTTATTTGGGTTTTTTCTGTTTGGGTATCTGTTAGTTCATAGGGTCAGCAGGGGTAAACAGCCCCGTCGCTTTACCCCCCAAAACCCGGACCCAAGTTTATTTTTTAAAACTTTCCCGGCGGGAAAACCCCACAAAAAAATATAGTAAAATATTTCCGTGTTTTGGTGTTGAAAACCTTGGCCGGGGAAAAAAGGGTTAAATATCTAGAAACCCGGGACCCACGGTACCTAGTAGTTAGGCCCCTTTTAAGCTTTGGATGGCTGTGAAAAGATAAAAAATAATGTATTGATTTTTTTAATACCGGTGGTTTTTCACAGTGTCGTGTTTTACGATATTTAATACCAATCTTATATTCTGTTAGCGCTGACGGGGCATTAGCTAAATAAAAAATATTTGTTTCATTTTTTGTCCCCTGCTGTAGTACAATTACCATCGTGATTAACACCTTATTTTGGTGTTTTTAAAAAATTTTGGCACAAATTAAAATTAATTATACTTAATCAAAGTAACGTTGATTACAAAAAATATTTTCGAAAAACCCCAAAGGTCTATTTTTCTACACAGTACAAAGCCAACACAAAACCACGTTAAAAAGCACTTAATTTATAGCAAAAAAGTATACTTTTAGTACAATAGAAATTAGCTTTTTATATTTAACGACAAAGAGATATTTTATATTTTAACCCCCATTGTTGTGAAGTTTATTACTTAAAATTTGTCCAAATCTCTTCTTTATTTTTGATTTTAAAAAAACGGATAAGTTAGTGTTTAAAAAACCCAATTTATGTTAAAACAATAAAATTTTTTATTGCCACTTGTACAAATTAAGAGTATTAACTTTTTTTTTTTTAGTTTTACAAAAAAAAATTTTAAAGGGTATATTAGGGTTTACATTATATAAAAAAACAAAGGAAATTAAAATGCTTTTAATTTAACCGCAGAATAGGATGAATAGTTAAAGAAATAAAAACTTAAAAATAATATACGAAAATGTTTAAGCAGTAACACACAACTGCCTTTTTTTCCCTTTAAAATAATTAATATTTCAGTTGCAACAGAATAATATCTTTCATGACATTATTATTAGAATCTATATCTTTTATATTAAAAATTTTTTTTTAATTTTAATTATCAGAACCCCCAAAAAAAAAAAGTGATTTTGTTGGATGTTGGTCAGGTTTTCTTTTTCACCCAAAAACGAATTTTAAGTCAAAAATTTAGGGGAAACAGTAAAAAAGGAAAACCCAAAAAACCGACGTACATTTAACGGCGAAACCTGCTACCACGAAAAGTTTGGACTACGACTATATAAACTATAAGAGATGCAAAAATTAAAAAAACAAAAAAACTTTTTAAAAGATTAAAAGGGAAAAAAAATTTTTAAAAAATTAAAAATAAACAAAAAAATTTTTAAAAAAATTCAGTTCAAAAAAAGGGAATTTTTTTTTTTATAAAATTGATTTTTTGGGTTTTTTAATAAAAATCATTTATTTTATATTTAAATTCAAATTACCAAAAATTTCAAAAAATATCCCCAAAAAATTAAAAAATATATATTTTCAGAGGTATGCCTTGAAAAAATCCTGAAAATTTGGTTATTTGATAATAACTCAAAAAATTTTTAAATAACAAATTAAAAGATTTTAAAAATTCATTGTTTGTGTCATGTTAAGTTTCGTGTATCTTTTATATTTTAAGAGTTTAACGTTTTATTTTTAAAAAAAAAATCTTTAATTTCTAAAATTCCCGCCTTTTTTTGGGTTATTTGCGGTTTTTGACTTCAGATTCGTTTTCAGCGAAATAAAATAAGCCAGAAAATCCCATTCCGACACCAGCACACATTTCTTATCTTTTCTTGGGGGTTTTATTTTTTAAATTTTTTAGTTAAATTTTGTACAGGGTGGCGCCTTTTCGTTGCCCTTACGGGGTATGCAAAAACTGAAGAGATAGGACAAATCGGGTTGGCAATCTCGATTTCGATTTTTGAAAAAATTCAATGGTAAAACAAATCATGGATAACATTCGTTTTGGAGATACAAGTTTTTTTCAAATTTTGTCAATTTGGCCAGGCACTTGTAACTCGCTTGGTATTAGAGATAGAAAAAAGTAAAAATAAAAATTTTTAGGGATTTTTGCGTAGAATCAGTGGCGTACCTATAAATTTTTATTGACTTTTTTTTTTAAGTTATAACACAAATTTGGGGTTTTTTTCAAATGGAACCCCCTGTATATTTTTAAAAATGGATAGATTAAAAAAGACCAATTCGATGATATATAGTTTAGGGGTTTCTTAACGATGTTGGAAATTGGCAAAAACCTATAAAAATTAAAATATTTGAGACAAAGTTTTGTTTTTTAATGGGACACCCTGTGTATTTCTTTAATAAGTAATGCAATGACAAATATCAACCAAATGATTTTGGTTTAATGGGTCTGTGTTCAAAACGGGGCCCCAAAAACGAAAAAAAATCATATACCCATCCCTAACATTTATTTTATTATTTCCAATTTTCTAACTTCTATAAACTAAAATTTAAATTACGAAAAAAAAATCCAGACAAAATATATATTTAATAATTCATACTATTAAACCTATGCCTAAACTTTATAAAAAAAAGTTTTGATATTGTTTTGTTTATCATGATTGAAAAAGGAAACTTTTTCTAAAGTAGGCTTTGAGTAAAAACCCCGTAAAACAAATGAAACTGACTACTAGTATGACTTATTTGGAAGCATGATTTTTTTTATAAAATGGGTTTCAAAATTAGAAAAATTTAATATTTGGAATGTTACATTGAAAGTGGAAAAATATATAAATGCATTAAATCTGTTTTTAATAGATACCCAGAACGAAGGCAACCAGGACAGAAAATGTTTGCCAGATTAGTAAGTAATTTGATTTCCTTTGGATCTTTAAAACCACGTTAAAAAGACCTTTTATAAAGAAAACAGAAGCTGGAAGAAATGAATACAATAGGGTATGTTCCCAGAACCTACTGCATCATCCAAAAATTTTTTCTTTGGTTTAATGAAAAAAAAGAAAAAAAATTTTAAAAAACCCACAATTACCATCAATATTTTTTGAAAAATCCTAATTTACACCCGGGGTGCCCAGAACGCCGTATCACTTTTTGTTTGTGGTATCTCCGGCAATGTGAAAAAGACCCAGATTTTTCCCAAAAAATTTTGGACAGATGAAGTTCGAGTAACTAGTGATGGACTTTTTAACCCCACAAAAATCTTTACTGTCAAAGGGAAATCCTCTTTGACAGTAAACAAATCGAAAAGGAAATTGGGTTTTTAATGTGTGGTGTACTTTATAAAAACAAATTTTTGCCATTTGAATTTGAAAACCCAAAAAGACCTTTATTTAAATATTTTGGAAGAAAATTTATTAAATGAGATGATAATCTTTTCTAAATGTAATGCATCTTTCAACAAGACGTAATTCTTGCCACAATGCCGTGCCCCGGGTTATTTCTTGATGAACATTTTCCCAATAAGTGGTGGTCCAATGGTCCCGTTGGGGGGGGGCACGTCACTATTTACCCCCATGGACTTTTCCCCTGGGGGTTTTTAAAAACGAAACCTATAAAACTAAGAGCAACAATTTAAATAATTACACATTTTTAGGAACAGTTTAAAAGGTGCCCCTTCATATATATAATGCTTTAAGAAGTGTCGCTAAACGTTGCGAAAAATGTATAGAAAATAATGGTTGCAATTTGAACATTTTGTTTTAAAGGACCTAAATATTTCGTAATTAAAATTTATAAAATAATTAATTTTTTTGTTTGTTTAAATTATTCAACTTATAATATTAGTTTTTGGGAATTATTTAAATTTTTTTTTTATTTAAAAAAGTTTTTTTTAAGAAAAAAATAGTTCTCCCTTTTAAGTATAAATTTAAAATTATATTCTTCGTATCTTAATATTATTATTAATATGTTTTTATTATGATTTTGAGATATTAAAAATTAAAAGTTTTCATTTTTGGTTTTTTTTAATTTTTATGGTTTTTTTCAGTTTGGGCCAGATCTATTAAAACAGACCCATTAAACCATATATTATTTAATCGATCTTTGTCTGTTTTATTAGTTATTAAAGAAATACACAGGGTGTCCCATTAAAAAAAAAAACAACTTTGTGTTACATCTTTTAATTTTATAGGTTTTTTCCAATTTACCCAAAAATCTAACAGACAACCCCTTAAACTTTTATCATTAATTTGGTCTTTGTAAGCCCCATCATTTTTAAAAATATACAGGGTGTTCCATTTAAAAAAACCCCAAAATTTTGTTATAACAAAAATAAAAGTCAATAAAAAAAAAAATGGGTACGCTACTGAATTCTGCAAAAATCCCCAAAACTTTTCTATTTATACTTTTTCTATCTCTAATCCAAGCGAGTTACAAGTGCCTGGCCAAAAAGACAAAATTTGAAAAACACTCTGTATCTCAAAACGAATCAAGTTATCCTAATTTTAATTGAGTTTTTAAAAAACTAGTTTTCACTCTTTGTTTTCCTTTTTTTTCCACCTGTAAGGTCAACGAAAAAGGGGCCACCCTGTACTTATTTTTTCTTAAAAACGAAGGCAGACTTTCCCCCAAAAGTTAATAATACACGTTTTTTTGGGTTTTTTTTTTGTTCAAAGGGTCTGCAAGTTCAGTGAGGTCAACAGGGCAGGCACCCCAGTCTCGGTACCTCGGAACCAAGACCCAGTGGTCCCATTATATAAAAATTTTTATGGGGTTTTTACCCGACAAGGTCTTTTAATTCATTATTTTCCTTGCTTAAACAAAGAACTTTTAAAAAGAAAAGTGGTTAACTTGCAGTTGAAAACGAACACCTGTCTTTAAAAACTTTGTTATTAGTTTTTTTTAAAAAAATCCCATCTAATTGCTCTTAAAGTGACACAAAGTAAATTTAATTAGTTTGCAAAAAAAAAAATAATATATTTATTATTATTTTTAAATATAAATATAATATAAAAATATAATATTAAACAAATAAAAATAAGTTATGGATAAACTAAATTTATGTCATATAAAAAAAAAAAAATTTGAATTAAAGTCTGTGTGTTTAATGGCAAACCTCCATTAAAAATAGTTTACATGATTTCTTTGATCGACATGAGGAAAACTTTAAATTTTCCCCGTTTCGGTTCTTTCGTACAAAGTTCATTTACAAATCCAGGCTAAACTCGAAAAAAAGGGGCCGTAGAAAATTGGTCCCAACTATGTGAAAAAAATGAAAAACTGTTTGTTGCCCCAAGTCGGGACTAGAAATGGCCTTTATTTGGTGGTTTCATCTTGATGTGATTTTGGCTCAAATCATTGCCGTTATTACGGTAAATTCAAATATATTTTATAGGTTACATTTTTTGCTTTTTGCAAATTATTTTAATCCTAATTTTCCTTAGGTAGCTTTTTTTAAAAACTATGAGCATACATATGTTTTTAATGGAAAAAAAACTTTTTGAAAAAATAAGTAGTTGTATATTGATTTCTGTTTGTTAACAGTACGGGGTGTTTCCCTTAGTTAAGTTTTTTTTAGTGTGTATAAAACTCGTTAAAAAAAAACTTTTAGTATTATTTTTTTTAAAATCTTAAAATAACAAAGCTTCATCATTTATTTGAAAGTGTGCCCAGTGCGGGCCTGGGCATAAAGAGTTAATTTCTTTTCCTTGTTTTTGTCTTGTTATTCCACAATGCAGTTGCATTGTTTTTTGGACGAGTGGGGATTTTTTTAAAATTTTTAAATATTTTTTTGAAAAACAATCCATGATTGGGTGGATATGTTCCTTATTTAGGAATGTGTTAATCGCGACCGTTGCTTGAGTTTGGGCGCGAGGGTTTTTCCTTTGCGGGCTTATTCGGCCCAAGTACTCGGGTGATTGCAAGTCAGGTCGGAAAAAAAAATGGGGACAACATTGGGGGAAAACCCGTTAACGTGCCCTGTGCTTCCCCGAGACTTTTTGGGGGGGACAACTTACTTAAAACAGGCCGTTTTTTGACACACTAATAAATGTAAGTTCCTTATTTCAGTTCTATATACAGTTAAAAAAAAAAACGTCAACAGGGTTCCCTGTATAAACCCAGAGCAATTGATATTCCGACATCGTTTTACCAACACTGGTTTGACAATGGCAACAGTGAACTGACTATATCTTTAAGAGACATACCAATTCAAAGCGCCGTTTAATGACCGGATATACAGGGTAAGTCTGTGGACGCCCGTTTATTTTTAACTATTTAAACCGGGAAACATGTTTTAAACAAAGATATTTTAGTTTCTGCTGCTCTATATTTTGCAAATAACGTTATGTATACAAGGGGTTAGAAAGTCCAAAAAAGGTTTTTTTTAAATGACTTCCTATATTTTCTGTACATTTTTTTTTTTTAAAAAAATTCTAGATATTTTTTTTCAGGCATAATATCCATATTCGACTATTTGGGAAAAAAAAATTAAAAATCCGTCATCTCTTTTTGCCGTTTTAAGTTTTATGGTTTCAGCGATTTTTTTAGAGAGGCACATCCATTTTAACTGTGGAAAAAACCTTGCCTTAGTACATATAATATTGTGAAAAATTTGGGCATTAACAAAACTCAGTTTACAAACACTTTGAAAAAACAAATATCACCCATATCTCTCTTCACTCTTAACCAAGAACTACACGAAAATGATTTTAAAAATAGAATAAATTTCTGCAAAATTTTAAAATAAGAAATATAAACTTAAACCATTTTTTTTTTGAAAATTAATCTACTTACAGATGAAGCTTTTTTTTTTGTAACGGGGCGGTAAATAGGCATAATACGCATTATTATAGCACTGTTAATCCTCACTGGATGGGTGTCGTTAACAATCAGAGGGTTTGGACTTTAATTGTATGGGATGGGGTTCTCGGACCCCAAGATAAGTCGGCCCCCTTTTTGGACGAAATTTTAACTGGAGATGTGTATTGCATTTTCTAATCAATGACTTACCAGCTAACTTAAAAAGAGGTACCTTTAGAAACGAGACTTTAAATTCACTCTCCCCATTATGTCGTAATCTTTAGGATTACCTAAATATATTACTGGATGGGAAAGGGGAGGCCATATTGGTTAATAGGTCCCCAAACGTTACGCCCTGGAATTTCTTTCTTTGGGGTTTTAAAAAGAAAATGTCTAAAAGGGGGCCTCCGACAACCCCCAAAAGCAAAAGCAAAGAATGGAAAGATGCATTTGACAAAATATCCCAAATTATCCTTAATAATGTCATAAAAAATAGTAAGAGACGGTTGCAGCTGTGCATAAATAAAAACCCAAAAACCCTTTGAACTTTAAAGCAAATAATTAGCAAAGAATATAGATCATGTATTTTTTTTTGTTGCTTTAATTAATCTGAAAAAAATTGTTTAAATTTTTTTTTCCTTGTTTGGGTTTAGCCTATTTCTCCTCGTCATGTGATATTTAAATACTTATTAATTATTACCTTTGGCTGTTTTGTCCTCAAAAAAAAACCGCTTAAACCATAAAAACGTAAAACGGGATTAAAATATGAGCAAATTTTTTTCTTTTCAAATATTTTAAGAATAATTAAATATACACTTTCTGGTACACCCTGTATACATAACAATGTTGTAACAATATAAGGGAAAAACCAAAATATTTTTGTATAAAACTTTTTTTTTAATTTTAATCACTTGAGTAATGCAAAATTTGAAAAAAATTTTAAAAAAATAAGAGTAATTAGGTAAAAAAAAAAAAGTGATATTTTCCTTTATAGTGTAGAAAATTTAAAAAAGTAATGATTGTTTACCCATGATAATTAATTTAACTTACACATAGAGTTTACTTTTGCAAATTAAAACATTATTATATTCGTAGCCCGTCATTGCAGGGAAAATTTCCCCAAAAAAAAAAAAAACCTTCCCAAGGAAAAATTATAATTTTTTTTTGTGTCCAAAAAATTTTTAAAAAAGAAAAGTATTTTAATTAGGTTCGTATTAGGACCGAAACTTTTTTTTATATTCTTTTATTACTAGCTCTTAAGCTTTAAACAAGTTTGTATTAAAATATTTAATGTATCAGACACAAAATAAAATAATAAATTCCCAAATAATACTATAATAAACTATAATAAAATTGCACTTTATGTTTTTAAGTTTATTGGGGAAAAATAGAATAAGTCAAAAAATAAAAAAATTGAGTTACTGTAACTTGAACAATAATTAAAATTTTAAACTTATTCTGTTTAAGCAGTTTGGTTTTTAAAAAAGGGCCTGAATGTATTTAGTAAAAGTATCTTTTTTTTTTAAAAAGGGGGCACGCAGATATTTTTTGGTTTCCCAAAAGGAAAGGGTTTTTTTTAATATATTTTCGTAAACTCTAAAAAAAAAATATTTTTTAAATTTTTTATAAGCAGACACCCCAAATTTTTTTTTTAAATGTTAAAAAATTTAAAATTTTTTAACTTTAAAAAACGAATTTTAATTTTTTTTTTTAATACTTATTCTGGGCCACCGACGGATTTGGGGAAAATTTTTTCTCTGTTTTTAGGTTTTTTGGGGTTTCTGATTAGGAAAAATAGTCAGTACAATTCCTCCACAAAAAGACCCAAACATAATGCTACTCTTATGGATCTCCCCAACAGCCCAAACATGAGAGGCCTCGTTTGTCTAGACGGTGGAACCCACTGCCCGCAGAAGTTTTCCTTCTTCTCCAAATCTCGAGTGCCGTGTAACTGAACTTCCTCTATCCACACTTAGGACACCCACGGCAATGTTAGTACTTAGGCTCTTGGCTCTTAGAAACAGTTGTTAAAAAATGGTAAATCCGACTCTGTCCAAAAAAGCCAAACAAACGAAAGTTACAAGCTTTGATAAAGATGAAAATTTGGGAACATATTTTTAAAAAAGCAAGAATACTATACGCTTAGTTTTGTAAATTTTTTGAGACATCGTTTCTATTTACATTTTTGTGTACAATTAATTTAATAAAACTAGGGTAAAATTCATTCAACCTACCCCGACTTTTTAGACTTTTTAATACCCAAACCCCAAACAAACTGAAAATAAGGGCCATACCATTAGTTGCCCCTGGATTTTGGGCCTTTTTGTTTTTTTTTCTTTTTTTATAAAATTTAAATTTACGTTTTGGTTCGTTAACTTGAAAAATTTAAGTAAAAAAATTTCTACTGCTAAAATGTGGGAATTTTAATTGGAACAGGAATGTTGGTTATAAATGGTTTCCCCCCAATGTTTAAAATAAAAATAAGAATTTTTTTTTGTACCCGAACTTTCAGTATATACTACCTATTTTATAGGCAGCTTTTTCACTCGGCCGTGCGAACAAGTGTGCTAGAAAAAAGGAAAGGGGTATCAGTAAAACCCTTTTTTTTGCTCCACGATTAGTCGGGGGGGAGGGGTATGTCCCCCGGTACCCTGCTGGTTAGTGGGCGGTGTACTCTCCTTTCCCCCCCGACCTTTTGGAAAGTGGAACTGGAGAGGAAGGTTATACTGCTATTCTTCTTTCTCTCCGCACACTTGTTCGCACCCAAGGGGAAATGCCCAAAGGGTATATGCCCCCAAACCGTGTTATTATACCAGGTGTTTATTTAAAGGGCGCCTCCTCTTATTAATTTGGCAATTATTTTAAAAAAAATAAATTAATTTAATCGAGAAAGAATAAATTAAAATTTTTAGGAAAGTTACAAGGACTTGCCTAATTTCACAACACTTCTATTACAAAATTGTGTTGTTGCCCCGCGTTATAGTCAGAAAAACTCACCAGTCAGGTTGGCGGCATCATCCTGGACGAAAATAACAGACCAGATGTTTCCCCAATACTTATTTAACAAAAATTTCGAGGTAAAAAATTCCAGATCGAAGTGAGTGGAAAACCAACCCGATCTTCCCGGCACGGTTGGAGCATCATCTGGTATGCGGATGGTTCCAAAACCGGGGGAAACTGGAGCAGGCGTGTAAAATGAAATGGGGAAATAACAATTCTTCATTCCACTAAAAACACACAGTTCTGTATTTCAAACGGAAATATATGCTTTACTGCACTTTTAAAAAGAAAATAACAGGGGGGCTTAGAAAAATAAGCGGATCTGTAAAAAACAGAAAACCAAGCGTCACTGAGGCACTAGTAAACCCCAAGGTAACGTCCAAGCTGACATGGGAATCCCAAAAGAACTGGAAGTTTTGGGAAAAACCCAACAGAGTAACTCTCTTCTGGGTACCAGGACTTTCCCGGGAATAGAAGGTAACGAAAAAGCGGATGAGCTAGCGGGGGAAAAGGGATTATCCACACCATACTTTGAACCAGAACCTCCCCTTTAAAAAGGTGCCCAAAAACCCAGAAAGAGGGCAAACCAGGGAATGGACCCGAAACAAACCCCGGGGGAATAGGGGGAAACAAACCCCCAGTAGAATTAGACATGGAAAAACGAAGGAAGAACTACTCAAAAAAAAGTGGGAATAGACTTCGCAAAACCCGGTAGGGTTCTAACCGGGCACGATGGCCTAAGAGGACCCTGCACAAGATAGGCTCATACTTGGGGACCCAAGTTGCAGAATGTGCGACAAAGGGGGAAGAAACAGCCTACCATAACGTCGAATGTAAGCATTGAATCAAAAAAAGCAGGCATTTTTTGGGGAACCCCGATAATGAGCCCACAGGAATATATCAACCAACCAGTCTCGGGGTTATACAGACTTGTGGAAGGAACGAGACTAATGGAAGGATTGATATAAAGGATAATGGGAAAATTAGGCAAAAAAACCCCAAAAGGGCCCTCTGCCCCCGGTATTTAGTTAAGACGGCTCCCGGGGAAGAAGAAAAAAAAAAAAAGAAGAACAAAGGGTTTTTATTTGCCATTTTTTCCCCTAATATTTATCAGAATTTAAAATTCTAATCACAACTAACGTGGGTTTAAAATATAATTTTAAAAAAAATTTCTAGAAATTTAGCTGTGATATCCCCTCCCAAAAGGTAACTCCTAAAGCCAGGGGAAACAATTCGAATATATGTATAAAATAATTTTTTTTCTATGTTAAATTGGATAAAAAAGAACTTCTAGATCACAACTGTTAAAATTGCTTTAATATTTCAATTATTTAGTGTTAGGGTTGTTATTACTTTTGTTTTATTTAAATTAAAAATTTTAAAATTTATCATATTATTTTTTTTGGTAATTTAAATTTTGGGAAATCCTAAATCATAGATGTACAATACCGTATTTAACAAGAGTGATTACGTACGATGTATGGCTTTATTAAAAATATTTAAATGAATATTTTTAATAACTTAAAAAAAAAACGAAGATATTGGTTTCAGTTTTCAGCGGGGAAAAAAGTTTTGATACTTCATTTTAAATAACAGAAAAAAAAAACTACCATTGTATTTAATATTTTTATTAAAACTCAACACAACCCTTATTTAAAAAAAAAAGTATTTGGTTTTTTTTTCAAGCATATTATTGTTAATGAATTATTAAAATGACTGATTTTTTTACAGATTAACTGATGTGAAATTAACAGTATTTAAATCGGTTAAAAAATTCTATAAACCCATTTTATTAAGGCCGTAAGGTTAACACTAAATTAAAAAAACCCCAAATGTTAGATGTATAATACCATACGCCTTTAACAAAAAATGACAAAATATTCATTTTTATTTTTCGATATAATGTTAAGAGCCTTTAGAAAGGGATGACTTCTAAAGTAAAAATAAAAAAAAAAAAATCTATCAATTTTAATTGACTTGAGGAGCATAATTTGCTGCCCTATCACCTTCTGATATTTCTAGAACATCTGTAAATATTTAAATAAAAAATTTTTTAATTACTATATTCGACTTTTAAAATATTTTTTAAATTTTTATTACAGTTTTGTGTAAAAAAAATAAAAATATTATATTGATTTATTAAAAATCAAAATTTGAAAGGTTTAATGAAATAAAACAAAATATTATTATACTTTCCCAAGTTGTTCACACCGGGGGGAAATTTTTTTTTATTTCAGTATTGGTTACTTAAACACATGACACCTAAAAAATGACAGACACAATACAAAACCAAATCAATTTGGTACTTTTTTTTATGTCTGGTGGGTAACTTAATGGTTACTTGTGCAACCAGTTGGAAAAGCACTATTTTTTTTAACGAGCAGTTTGGTGAGTTTGAAAAAACGTATATATTTATGAATAACTTTTTAAAACTTATTGACTTTTGTCAAATATCCCTTTCTACGTTTACACGCTTAGCAAGTCGCGACAATGCTCCACAAAACGCAAGCGTGTAAACGGGGTGTTAAAGGGGTTTCCCTGAGCTTGCAAAAACTTGACGCCGATCCGGGAAGATGTCGGTTTTTTAACACAAATCAAAGAAGTTTGCGCCAAGCGCTTTGGGAAATCACTAACGCACACGCAGCGTGTAAACGGCATCCCAAACGTTTGTAAAAAGGGTTTTAAGCTTGTCGGCGCTTGTCAGGCCATGGAAGCGTGTAAATGTAGGATTAGTTTTTTACCAGCTGCCAAAAAATTTTTTGTTTTCATAACAAAAGGGAGGAAAACTAAGATATTTGACAACGTCAATGAGTTTTTAAAAAATGTCACTTTAAATGTCAAAATTAAAAAAAAAGTAGAGAAGTTGTATTACAAAGTTAAACGATAAAAATAAAATCGGTCAAAAGTGATATGACTTTTTCTTAATCTAGTTTCTGTATAAAAACTTTATAAACAACACTCTTTATATAGACCCTGTTTGTCCCAAAAAATTTAAAAAATTATTAACTTTGGCATTATCCTGCAGTAAATGCAACTTTTCACTTATATGCTCTATTATAATTTCTCTCCGAATAACATACAATATGTCATTATAAAAATTGAATAGACAATTCCCCACTTATTACCTTATTGACCAATAAATTTGCATCCTTTTTGTCTAAACACAAATGCTATAATATTTGGGGGAACCCCAAATTTTCATTATTTTAAAGTTTATAAATATAGTTCTATAATGTAAATTTGTACATAATATTATGACTGAAATTGAACTTTATATCCTGTTTACGTCATGGCTGGTCAGATGAAGTGAATTAAATGGGTTTACGCCTGTCCAACTGTAAAATGGTCCCGATAGCATATCCCGTCTACATTTATATACATTTCTCGGTCTCAAAGGCCTTTAATTTTTTTGCTTGGTTAGATTTTGATGGTATTTTTGCCCTTTTTTTCGTTATTCGAACAGTAATTTATTTCGTTGAAATTCGGCCAAAAAAAAATAAAAAAAATTTTTTCCCAAATTTAAAGTCGATTTTTTTCCTTGTGGTTTATTAAAAAGGTTTTTTTTGCAAGAGACTTTTTGGTGAGCCCTGGATATTTAGTTATTTGAATAATGATATAGTAGTATTATAATATAAGTTATGATAGAAATAAAGAAATACTGTAAGCGGTATCATTATACAAATTTTAAAATAATTTTGCCCAGTTTTTTCAATTGTCATTTTGATCGTTTCCTTTTACCGTATTTACCTTTAAAAAGTTTTTAAAAAAGGGTTTTGGTTTTTTAAAATTTCTTATAAATTGTCAAAAAAATAATAGTGTAAATACCCTATAGTCTAAACCGAAGAGAATCCTTTTTACCCATCTGTTAACCGAATGAAACCCATTTTTTTTTTAATCTTACACATAAACAAATGCATTTTTTACTATTTTTAAATATCAAAATATGGTAAAGACTATTCTTAATTAAATTAACTTTAATCAACTTTTTTTTTAAATTTGACTATGTGATAACTAAATAAATTTTGTATAAAAACGAAATTTTTTAACCGTACCCATGCCTAACTGGTCTTGCCCGCTTATTTTTAGTCAAGACAATCTGGCAAGCCCGGTGCTAACAGGTAAGTTTTTATAAGTGACTATTATAATACTATTATTATTTAATTATTTTTTAAAATATTATGCTTTCAATAAAGATTATCTACAATTTAAAAATGTACTAAATATTCTTCCCTGATATCCTGAAATTTTTTTTATTTATTTTCAACTACATTTTTACAAGTTTACATAAGAAAATTAAAAATAAATCAACAATTACTAACATAAAATTTTGGGGAATAATTTAGTAGCTCTATATTAGATATTTAGTTATTGATAAAATAATTATAATGCGTTCACGTAAATATTTAAAAAATTTTAAATTAAAAAAAAAAAGTTTATTTGTTGTCACTTCCCAAATGTTACTGAAAAACCTTTGTCTTTCACTGTTCTTTTAAAACGATCTTGCGCCTCTTTTTGATTTGACGAATATGCCGGGTGGCGAATTTTTCAATTCCTCTACCATTACAGTCAAGAGGGTGACTGAATTCAGTAGTTTTTTTTTTTGCGAAATTAGTTACATTTTCTAATCTATTACGGTATAGAAATTAACTGTATTGGTTATGATTTGTAAGCGAAATTTTTGATTACAATTTAGGGAAATGTCTAAACAACTAACCACGGGGTTTTTTCAAATCCTTATGAAAATGCTTATCAAATGGAATTTAAAAAAAAATTGTTAAAGACTAAAAACTGAAAAACAAAAAACTAAAGTTATTAAAAACCTAAAAACTAAAAAAACTCTATAACACGGGGTATTTACTAATATTACTTGAAATTTTTGTATTTAACAGATTTAAGTTTTTTTATATATATATATATATATATATATATATATATATATATATATATATATATATATATATATATATATAAACCGTTTTAAAAGCAGATTTTTTTTACAAATAATATTTAAAAAAATGCATAAGAATTAATGTGAGAGATGATACTACTTTGCGACGGCGATCACTGGAACGGGTTAGACTTTGTAAAGACAATGGCACACAAAATAAACTTACAAATTCTATTCTAGTATGGTCAATTTCTGTACCGTAATAGATTAGAAAAAAATAACTAATATTCTGGGCCAAAAAAACTCGAATTTAGTCACCCTCTTGACTGTTATGGTAGAGGAATTGTAAAAATTTGCTGCCGGGTACAACAACCATACTTTTTCTTTCTTTACCACACTTGTCGGACGATTCGCCCCTCTCTCTCTCGCGCGCAACTGTGTTATAAACTTTAAAAACTTGACAATAGGTCACATGAACATTTTTCGCTGGCAACAGTATATCAACGCGTTTTTTTATTTAATTATTATCTTTATTCTTAAATTATAATAGTTACTTTAAAAAAAACACCTGTTTACCTGCTTGCCGGAAAACTCTTGACTAAAAATGAGCGGGCAAGACCTGCTAAAGGGATGTTTTTTACGGTTCAAAAATTTTGATCTATACACAATTTATTTAGTTATCATGTAAATCAAAATTAAAAAAAAAAAAAATTGATTAAAGTTAATTTAATAAAAAAAATTTAAATATTCCCCCCCCTTTTTTTTTGAATTTAAATAAATGAAAGAATCAGCAAATAAAGTTTTATTTAAATGAAAACATTGCTATACATTGTTTTCTTTCTTCTTGGTTTAAGTTTGGGGTTTTTTTCCCTTTTTACCCCAAAAAAGTGTTAAGTATGTATTCGGGGGGTTTTTCCTTATAATTTGGCATTTTTTTTAAAAAGGGTTTTTTTTTAAAAAAAATACAAAAAAGGTTTTAAAAAAACGATTCTTTCTAAATTTTTTTTAAAAATAACATTTAAAAAACAACTGATAATCGAAAAACAGAAAAATCAAAAACATTTTTTTTGACAAATAAAACTTTGCTTTTTCCCCTTTTTTTAAAAAAATATAAAAAAGCCATTTTATTTAAATTGTGATTTTTTAATTTTTCTTTTTAAAAAAAATTTAAAATTTAAAAAACATTAATTCAACTGAAAAAAAAAAAAATTTTAAATTTTTAAAAAAAAATTTTTTTTAAAAAAATATCCCCAAAAATTTTCTTAAGATCATTCTGAACAAAAAAACTGTCTTTATAAATTATTAATTTAATTATTTAAATCGGGATAAAAATATTTAAACGATGAGCTATCCACATTATAACATAGAAGATCAGAAATTTAAGCGCCCCCCAGGTATATAACACCCAGAAAAAGGAGGCACTTTTTTTTTTAATTAAACTTTTAAAATTTTTATTTTAGTTAAAGTTTTAAGTGGAAAAAAGGGGGGTTTTCAGTTTTTGGGACCAAAAAAAAAAAAAAAAACCCGTGCCACCAGGCTATTCCCCATTGTTTTTAGGCACATTTTATTAGTTTGTTTCATTCAATGAATAAAATTTTTTTAAAATTTTAAATTTTTTAGATGGATCGAAGCTGGAACTTCTTGTACTAAAAATATTGTTATTAGCGAAATTTTTGGGTTAAAAAAAAATTTTTTGGCTTATATCTTTTTATTAAATATGTGTAAAATTTTGTTTTATAAAACTTACAAAAAGGCACAATTTTTTTTTTATTTTTTTTTTGAAACCCTTTTGGGGTTTTGAACTATTTGCTTTTTTTTTTTAAAAATTTTAAAATGTTAAATCTAAAAAACTAAAAGGACTACAATTCATTTTTTTAAAAAAAGACGTTTTTTTATTAGACTATAATTTTAATATTATCCCTTTTTTCCTCTAAAAAAATAAATTATTTTTTCAGTTATTTTAAAAAACAATTTTTCACGTTTTTTTAAAGGGAAAAAGGGGTTTTTTGAACCCGCTGGCTTAGGGAGTAAGGGGTTTTTAAAAAAAGTTTCATGTGTATTTCTTATTAGGTTTGGGTTTTTTTTGGGGGGGGCCTCCCAAACTATTAATCCATCTAAATTTTAATTTTTTTTTCAAAAAAATTTTTTTTAAAACCCCCCTTCATATTTATAAAATTACTACAAGCAACTAAAATATGACATTTCTTTAATTTCTCAAAAAATCTGATAATATTTATTTCTGTGTATAAATAAGGATAGGGGATTACGGAAAAAATTTCCTTCTGCTACCTAAAAAAAATCCTTACCCCGGGGAAAAAAAAAGGGCCCCAAAACCCGCACTTAAGTTTCAATTTTTGGGAGATTTTTGGGGTAGTCCTGATATCAATTTTAAAAATTTTTAAAAAAAAACCCCCCCATAAACCCCCCTTTTTTGACAAACGATTGCCTAATAATATAGGGGTCAGTGTTTTTTAAATTTATTTAAATTATTAGGTATTTTTTTGGGTTTTTTTAAAAATTTTTTCAAAAATCTTTAATTTCTTTAAATTTAAAAAAATTTGCTTTATATAAAAAAAAATTGACTTTATCAAATATTAAAAAAGATTTTCTTTTTTACTTTTTTCATTACCCTACTTTTATTTACAAACTAATTCCATAAAAAAAAGTTTTTATTGGTTGGCAGGGGGGAAAAACCACCTTTTTTAAATTGAATTCCCTTTCTCTAGATGAAAATAAATAGTTAAATTTACTGTTAGTTTGTAATGGGCAGCATATAAATATCAATAGATAAAACAGGAAAAAAAAAATTTAAAAAAAAACAAAAGTATTTTTTTGTATTTTTTTAGTCATTAATGAAGAGCGAACGAAGAATCTCGATACCGATAATATAAATAAAAACATAAAAAATTTTAAAGATTCTTGTGAATCTGACCTTTTTTTACTGGCAAGGAAAAGGAAATGGAAAAAGAAAAAAAAAAAAAAAAAAAAACAGCAGCACAAAAATAAATAATAAACAAATAATTTCGTGTAATAGGATTTGTTATTACGACCCCCAAAAACCCTTGATTGACAAACTTGGATATAATATTAAGAAAAAAAAAAATGACTTTATAGAATACGCACTAGGCCAACGAGTCTTTCATCCCATTTTCAACTATAAGTACAGTCCGGGCATTTCCAAAAAATCCCAAATTTCAAAATTTTGGAATTTCCCATGCCCTTTTTTGTTAATTGATACAAACGTTTGGAAAGATTACCCAATCTTATAAATAAAACAAAACTATTCTTCTACGACCCAAATATCCCTTGTTCACCAAACTTGACCGACTTGTCACGGTTCAGCAACGACAGCCAGATATTCGGAACGCTGTTATCCTGGCTTCTCGTAAAAAATTTAATGTGGGGATCTTCTTTTGGATGTTAATACAGGTCTTTGTAGCCTCCAAACAGTTCGTTGATACCGGGTCCGTACCGGGTTGCAACGTTTTTTAAAAGGTTAGACAATGTAATGGTTTCAATAATACAAAATCGTGGGTTTTATTTTCTTTATTTGTTAATTGATTTCCCAACCCCTTTTTGGAAAAAAATTAAAAAGATTATCCGTTGTTCACCGAAACTTGACCGACTTTCACGGTTCAGCAACGGAGCCAGACATTCCGAATATCTGGCAGAACTTTCCCCAAAATTTGAACCCCAAAATAAAACATTGTTTAAACTTTTGCGTGGGTATGCACGATTTCCCTTTTAAAACCTTTTTGAAAATTCCCCATTAAAATTTAAAAAAAAAGACGATGTTCTTTTTTTTTTAAAAAAAAAAATCTATTTAAACAAATCTCTAAATTAAATAAGGAATTTTTGTAACCGGAAATTAAACGTGCTTTAAAGGTTAGACAAAAAAAGAGTGGAATTAGTAGACTTAGATAAAAAAAAATATATGAAATGTTAGAGTTTTACCTCTTTTTTTCAAAATCAACCTCCTTTGGCCTCCATACCAAAAACCTTGAGGAAAATTTTAAGATACTCATGCACATTTTAAAGTATTATAAGACAGAAATAAACCTGGATTTAAGAAAGCCATCTTACCTCACCTAGTTCTTTCAATTTTCCCAAACTGGTTCCGTAAAAACTTTTTACTGCGTAAAAATAATGTACTCCAAAAGCACCCCGCAAAGCCAAAATTTATTTAGACATTTATCTTTTAATTTTAACAAGGGTTGAAAAAAATTTAAAATTTTAAAAGACATTGTCTCGTCGACACGTAAGTGCTTTCTCCTTTTTGAGTTCAGATAAAAAAAAAAGTTTTTTTTTGTTAGGTGTCTTCTTGGACATATTTTAAAAGGAAAAATTTAAAACCATACATAATAAACTAAAACTACAATTTTTCTGAAAAAATTTAAATTTTTTTCTAAAGGTACCAACTTCAAAATAAATTATTAAGGAATTTGACTAAATTGTATTAATAAATTGACAGTCGGTGTTTTTTTAAATAAAAAAAACGACAATGTAAAACATAACCGGGTTATTTTAAAACCACAACATAAACACTAAAATAAGACTGTATAAATTTACATAAATTATTAATGAAGATCCCATAAAAATATTCCAAAAAAGTTATAACAGAGTAATCACTAAAATGTCATCGATCTTTAGAAGTGAAAAAGGTCATAAAACAATTAAACGCAAAACCTTCTTAGACATAAATAAAGGAAAATAAATTATAGACAAAAAAACTGTTCCCTGAGGTAGTGTACCTCTTTCCTTTAGGGTATTTATATAAAATTGGTATGATGCAATTACTGAATCGTAACGGCCTAAACCCCATTACGTTTTATGGACTACTATTTAACATCTATGAAAATACGGTCCTAGGTAAAAGTTCCACAAACTCATTTATTTGGGTACTCTTACAATAAATAATTAAATTAACCTCTCTCTTATCGGGATTAAAATAATAACCTTATATTTATTTACCGAAAGTCACACTTAATTACATCTTAATTATTATTTTTAAATAAGTTACATATTTAACTAAAATAATTACTTATCGGTATAAACACATAAATAATAATAGAGAAGTTCCTAACAAAAAATCAAAATAAGTTATTTTAGAACATGCGCAGACAATTCAATTGGTCAATTTTTAGTCGCTTTCTATTTTCTTTAAAAAATATTTTAACAGTAAATTCTAAATTTGAGATATAACGTTATCGATAAATTTTTCTAATAGGAACTAAAGTTGTTTTAAGAGTATTTTTAAATCACATATCATTAATGCCCAATTTTGTTTTTTTTTAGTGTCGTTTGTGAGATTTAAATAACAAAATAAATACCTAAAAATGTTTTTTAATATATACTAAAAATTAGAGGAAAGGGGTTTTCGCCTCTCGCAAATCGATAACGTATGTCCAAATTTCGGAATTCTAACAAAAAATTCTAAACTATTTATGACAGATCCTGTATGTTTAAAAGTCAAATCTAACAACGTAAAATGTCGTTGAAAAATAAAAAAGTCTTGTAATTTTTTTTAAATAAGTATCCTAAACAATCCTCACAGCATGATGTTGATAAGCTGGCTAATTGACAGCTGTCATACTATTACGATTCATATTAAAAATTAATAATACCTCATTTGTTTTTAAGAATATCTTATACTTGAATTTTTCGATATGCAGTTATGTCAAAAAAGCCCAAAAAAATGTATTTTAGCTGTTCACAATTGACATACCAAAGGTGCGTTCGATTTGTATATTCAATTTGCGCATTTGTTCACACGTAAGAATTTTTTGCTCCGAACCCGTTGGAGATGGATCTGACAAATGCTTTAATAAATGTTTCATTAATATTTTTTTCAAATATATTTATTTATGATTTGGATTTTTTTATAAACTGTAAAGGCACTATTTTCCATACTTTTAAGAAAAACTAAAAGTTTTTTTAACAATAAAAATCTGATTTATTTATAAAAAAGGTACAAAAATGCTTTCTTAACAATAGTTTAAAATGCAAACAGCTCATCATTCTTAATTTATAATTAATTTAAACAACAAGAAGCTGCAGGAATTGCCTTGAACCTTCAAAATTTGGTGAAAAAGGGCAGCTGTCTCAACGAAAGTAAGTGAAGGAGCGATATTTAATTTTTTAAAAATGGAGTAAAATGGGACAAAAGCTTTAAAGAAGTATCATCAACAAGGGCAAAAGGATATCAAAAGATGTTGATTGCAATACAATGCAATATAAACCAATGGTAACAATCGGAAACTTAATGTGTGGCAAAGCGATTAAACTAAATTTAAATAAATAAATAAACAATTTTTAAATAAAATATTACATGATATAAATCAAAGATCGTCGGGGTCAGATAAAGATCGTCGCCTCATCTTCGTCATCCGAATCAGTCACTATGACGGGATTATATCTGAAGCATCGCATATTCTGATTACTTCCCAAGCTTCTAGGGTCCCTTTTGGGCATGTCAAATGTAGTTCTGCCAATGCTTAGCGGTTATTTCGTCAAGTACCTTTTTCCACGTTGCCAACACTTCAGAAGAGGTTCCTTTTTAAGGGCAGAAATATATTGATCATATTTTCTTCTGCACTCTGACCAAACCATTTTGATTGGATTATATTGACAATGGTACAGTGGGGGGGCAAAGAACTTTATGACCAAAAGGTTTTACATATTCGTCAAGGAAATTTTCTTTTCTAAACTTCGGTTTTTTCTTCCAAATCCCAGACTTGGTCTTTCATAGCTGTCCCAGGAAAAGGCAATAGTTTCTTCGGAAAGACACAGAATTAATTTTTTTTTGGGCCAAGATTTGCGGGGTATGTCTTCTACCAGCCCGGAGTAGTAGCTAGCGTTGTCCATGATAATTAATGATTTGGGCCGCAAATTTGAAACAAGTTGATATTTAAACCATTTTTCGAAATTTTAGCGGTTTATGTATCATGGTAGTCGCCACTTTCTTAAAGGCTAAACTAGCTCCCTTGATAAATCCGTTTTTATTGCCGGCGTTGACGATGACATATCTATAACCTAAAAAAATTAACGGTTTTAAATCGGCGCAAAAGGAAAAAAATGTTTTTTTAGTATTAATTTAGATTTCAATATAATTAGAAACATATATTCACTTCATCCCATCACTAATCCAAATCCCAAGGCAATTTCAAATCCAACCCTAGCACATTAATCAAAACGGAAAACATGTTAGGGGGCAAGTGTAAAAGTATTGGTAAATGATCTCCTACAAATGGTTTCTTTTTAAATAAAAGCAACTTTTACTTACCTTCACTGCTTTTGAAGAGCTTGTGCTTTGGTATCATCCTGCCAGGTATTTCTAAAAGATCCTTTACTGAATATCCATGTTTTATCAAGAAATACCGGAGTAAGACCGTTTTGAAGTAGACATATATTTTTGTGTATTCTCTAAAAAAATTAAATTATTTTATTAAAAACATCTGGTAAATCCATAAGATACTTTCGTTGTTATTTTTTTTCCACTGAAAGCAATTTCTTTTACCCTTTTTCCCAAAAAACTAATGCAAACGTTAAAATGATTGCTCATTTCATCATTTAATTTTTGATGGAGGGATTTTCTGGTAATATGCTTTTTAAGTGCATACATGCGATAAATGACCCCGGGTTTGTCTTTTTAAGTCTTTAAAACTTTTGTCCTATTTTAGTCCATATTTTTTAAATTAAATATTGCTCTTGCACTCACTTTCGATGCGGCAGCTGTCCTTTTCACCACATTTTGAAAGTTCAAGGCAATTCTTGCAGCTTTTGTTCTCTCTAGCTCAAAAAGCCAATTAATTTAGAATAATGAGCTGGCTTTGCTCGTTTAGTCGCTTATTTCCTATTTATTTCGGCATTCTTACTTTTGACGCACGCAGATATTTTTTTTTTTTGACAATACGAAATTTTAAACTTTTGAATTTGTCAATAATGTGACAAGTAACAGTTGAAGTAAGAAACCATGACTTTTTTTGGAAATTTATCGTTTTTCTCTGCAAAAGTGTATCAGTTAAGGATGAAAAAAATTCAACTATACCGTTATTGGAGAATGTGACTTTGGCATATACAGAGTGTTTCATAAAGAAGTTTTAAAATATACATTTTTTTGAAATCCCAAATTTTGACATAAAGGGGATCTTTTGTAAGGATCGGAAACCCTTAGCCCAAATATTTAGCATGTTTTTAAAAAAAAAAAACATTTTTAGTGTGAAAAAAAGGTTTATTTTTTGGATAAAATTTTGTTGTTTTACATCTCGGGACGAAAAAAAAATTAAATTGGGCAGTTTTGTATGACTTAATAAAGAATTGGTTCGTACAGTATAAATATTCCTATCGTATAAAATCTGAGATTTTATCCAAAATTACCTTCGCACGTTTTTTGCACTGTATAATTATTTTTTTTTGAATTATATTAAACACATGTACAAACAACGTGTTGCTATTTATAAAAAGAAATTTAATTTATTTGATTTACAGTTGCCTTTTTATTTATAAAAAAAATAATCAATTTGGGTTAATTACTTTCATTGTCGCATGTAGAGAACAAACAAAGCCCACAATTCAAGCAGAAGTCTTCGTTGGGAACCAATCTATTCCTGCTAAATTATAAATGATTTGTCTATAAATGATTTTCTAATTTTGGCTTGAAGGCCTGACTTAATTGGGTTTAGTTTTTATGTCGTAAATAAATGTTGACAATAGGATGACTGGTCGATAAAACTTTGCATATAAACATGATTTTTGTAAAGTTAATTGAAGTTATAACTGGGTATTTCCTAAATTATTATACTTTAAAATGATAAAATAACGTTAAATGTATTTGCTTTTTTTGTAATATAAATAATATATCTTAGAATTATAAATTAGAGTTATGGGATATAAAACATAAAAATAATTACCTTTTATATTTTATTTAATTTGACAGAGTTTCCGTATATTTCAGTTTCATTCCCCGGATAACTACAACAAAATTTTCAGCTTTAGGTTTTTGGTCTTTGTTAATTTAAAGCTATTTTATTTTTGTTTTTTTTATTTGCTCTTATTTTTAACATCTAAAAAGAAATAATCACCATCGGTTCTCCATATTTCTTTTGGTGTTAGTTAAGCACGGGTAAATATTACACTAGCTTTTCCCCCGTCGACTGCACAAATTTAGCTGTTTTGCTTCTTTTTTCCCCTTCTCCGGGGGAAATTTGCAAACCCATCCCTTTTTTTTAAAAATTTTTATTTTTTCTTTTTTAAACCCATTAAATTTTAAAAAAACTCCCACCTTCTGTTTTTCGGGTAAAAGCCTATTTAAATGCTAACTGCCGTATTACAAATTTAAAAATTACGTTTTTTTTTTCAAACTTTTATCCCCATTTTAATCCCCCAAGAGATGTAGTTTTAAGAATCAGGCCATTTTATTCGTAACCAATATCCCACATACCAATTTTCATACTTCTAAGTTAAAAAAGACTATGTTCCCTGCAACTTTTTCTCTCCCTTTTTCCCCCTTTGGGGGAAAAAAATTTCCTAATAATCTTTCTTATATGGCTTCGCCGGTGCACACAAGGGTTTTGGCTGATTTTTTTTTTTTTGTTTCTGCAGGATATTGAAATTTAACACGCACAAATCATACTAACCCTTTAGCAGATAAAATTCTAAAAAAACTACCATTTTCTATTTTTCTTGGTAATAAGAACCCCTTTAAATTAAAAAACCATTTTAATTTTTTTCCCTTTTTCCCCGGCGTAATTCCAAAACTGTTAAAACAGATTATTTTTAATTGTAATCAATAGCCTTTATACTAATTTTTATACTTTTGATAAAAAAAACGAAATTTCATTCAAATTTTCACTTCCATCTCTCTTCTACGGAGAGGATTATACTTTTCCTTTCCAAATTTTATCTTCATAGGCTAGGTAGTTTTAAAAATTCGTTTTTGTCTGTTTCTTATTTATTTATTAATATCATATTTATTAAATTGAATTTATATAAATTGTTAAATATTATGTTACTTATAGTAACAAGGGCCAATTTTAAACCTAATTGAACTAGAATTATTAAGTCCAGTGGGTCTCAAGGAAATTTGTCGGAAATAAGTGTAAAAAAACTTTTACCGCACTGAGTTTTTTGTAATTTTTATAATTTTTTTTTGATTATGTAACTTAAAATACACCTTTTTTTCTTTATTATATTTTTTTTGTCTTGCTTTTTTTGAGAAATTAAAATAAAACCAATTTATTAAAAGTCTCTAAGCCCCCAAAAATAGATTTAAATTTTAGTTGCATATTAAAATGTTTTTAAAGTTTTTTTTAAGGGATTTTTTTAGTGCAAAGCCCAGTTTATTTTCATTTTCCCTGAATTTAGCCCTCCACTTAACTTTAAAATTCACATCTCAGAACAGTATTATATGTTGTTTTAAAAAAGGGCAACTTGGCATTTGTACTTAAAAATGTAAAAATGTATAAATGTCTACATGGTGGTTTTAGGATAAGCTGATTTAAACATTTAAATATCAAAA
>JAHBCN010010892.1:0-30636 GCA_019359885.1 Listronotus oregonensis | reverse complement strand
CCCCAATTTGATCATCAGATTTATTATAAGTCTGATACTATTGGGAAAAATATAAAAAGATGTAAGCCACAATGGATCCAGCGGTCGCGGTGGAGGGTGTAAAATCCACACACTTTAAACCTAACCTAACCTTACTCAAAAAGACGCTTTTTTTGAGATGAAAAACATTTCATTTATTGGCTTATCTTCTAAGAAATTACCGGCAAAGTTGACTGCTATTTATGACAGTTTAACAATCAATCGGGTGCCTATTTTTGCATCAATGGCTTCATTTTACCGTGTATTTTCCAGGCTAATAAATATGTAGAGGGCCCAAACAGTTTTCGACCCGGGGTAAAATAAATAAAAAATAAGAAAACAACTTTATTAATGTTTTTCAGTTTAATCTTCCTTTAGTTCAATACTTATTACATTATTCTGGAAATATTTCTATATTAAAAAATTAAAAGTTCTTCTCTGTAGTTCAGATTTTAATTTAGCAAACAGGACGGTAATTTAAGATATTTTTATATTGTTGTTAATGATTTTTTTATTAAAAAGCCCTTGTTGAGTAATCGCCAATGGGACCGCTTTGAAAATAAATTTTTGTACCATCTTTAAAACACAAAACATTTTGCGGAAATGTGTCTAGGATGACTCGAGGAACAATAATATTGATTGTCTCTTGGCGAAAAAGAATAATTTAAGCTAAGAATGTAAAATGTTCCTAATAAAATCAGCATTTTTATAATTTTCTTTCATAACCGTTGTTGAAAAAGGGCAATTGGGAAATAAAAGATTTGGTTTGTTTTCACGAACTGGCAGATTACCTCGAAACAAAAAATAAACAAATAAAACATATATATATATATATATATATATATATATATATATATATATATATATATATATATATATATATATATATATATATATATATATATATATATATATATATATATATATATATATATATATATATATATATATATATATATATATATATAATATTTTTATTTTTTTTATTTTTGTTTGGAATTGCCAGTTGTAGAGAAATCCAAATCTTTTTTAATTTGGGCCTTCAACAACCTTACATTGTCGTGTAATAAAAAAGCAGTCAGTCTTTCCTGTCTTTTTTTTTAACAGCATCTTGCAAAGAACGTTTTAGAGTTGGGTAGTTCTGTGCATTTACAGTGGTATTCTTTCATTAAAGTCAATTAACAAAATTTCCTGGAAATCCCAGAACCTTTTTTGGTTAACTGCTTAACATTTTTATTTCGGAGGGTCGCTTGCCTGGTTTTCTCTACTTGACTTTCTATTTAACGAAGGGTCATAATACAACACTTTAGTCTCATATTTAGTTAAAACTACCAAAAGAAGTTGGAACACCCATCTTGTAGAAACCATGTTCATGTGTAAATGTTTCTTAATTATTCTAAAAATTGTTGATTGATTTAATTTTAACATCGCTGTGACCTAATTTTATTAACTTGACCAACCATTTTATCGTTGAATACGACAGAGAAGTGTTAGTCTAAGATCCCAATTAGGGAGTCTTTCACCCATCTGCCAGAAAAAACTTACGTTTTATCACATACCCTATGTAAACAAATGTATTGCGAATGGGTTGCCTAAAAAATTATGGTTAGGGGCTAATTTTATAAAAAAAAATTAGAAACATTTTTGTTACTTCCTGTATAATGTCAATTCTTATTTTTGTTTCTTTAGTATCATAAATAAAGGTAATTAGGGGGGACATTTTTAAAGTTTAAATTTCAACTCAAAACAAATTTTAATGGTATATCAGTACTGTCACGTAGAATAAAAAAATAATAATCAATATTATACAGGGAATATCAAGAATAAAGTAATAGCCTTGACCACATTTTTTAACAATTCATTCGCAATACATTTAATTTTTATACATACTATATTTGATAACAAATAGTTTTCATTTGGTTGGCAGATGGGCAAAGGTCGCCTCTAATTAATTCAATATAAATCCATCAAGTTAATTTTTTTTACGATAATAACATTTTTTTACATGGATTTTGTGCTTGTTTTAACATATTGAGTTTCCTTTTCATGCCTGAATGCATAATATGTATTTAGTTCTAACAATTAAAAAGCAATATGTTATACAATTAAAAATGATCTATTGAAACTATTTGCTTTAGGGTAATATAATTGATTGTAGAGCTAAATAAACTTTTAACGGACTTAAAAAAATTGCCGAGTAAATACTGTAGTTTTAATATTCTCATTGAGTTCAAGTTATTAATCACTTTATATGTACTGTTATAATTACTACAAAATTTTTTTTCTTTATAGTTTAAAAAATAAAAGCTATTCTCTTTATGATCTACCATGACTCTCGCCCCAGACTCTTTTCGCCTTCCTTACAGGTCTTCATAGTAGGGTTGTAGCATATGCATCATTTTTCAAATTGAATATTTAGAAAACATAAATTTATTTATGACAAACAAAATGGATTTCATCAAAATACTAAAACAAATATTTTGAGTTTCTTGGCGATTTATTGCTTTTGATTTATCTAAGGCTTTTGACCAGGCCTGCCAAGATGCGCGTCTTGACAATCTAGCATTTTTGGATTACGCACTAAAACTTGGATCTCTAGTTTTCTTTTAGACGTCTCTGCTATTGTTCATCTAGCTTTCACCAAATTAAGGCTAGGATCCCAAGGCTGGCAGTAACTGTATTATTTCTTCATATCAACGATCTCTTTTTCTTCACGTTAACTCATATTTTTTAAAATAATATATAAATATCTTTATTCTGGAAAAAAGCCAAATAATTTTTCTTTTAATTTGATATTCCCAGAAATCAAAATAAACTATAAAAACCTATCTATATGGCTAAAAGTTTTATTTACTTTTTTATACATATTTTTTTTAAATATTAAAGGTACCTACACGTGTACCTTAACCAGTAACTATTTTTAAAAAAAGTCATGTCAGAAGTCAATGTCAGTTAATAAAACACAATTTTTTAGTTTCTTATCTGCTTTAAGTAATATAATCAAATAATTTATGTGCTACACCCGTCCGTCGATAACCAATAAGTTTGAAATAGCATATATATCTTATAACGCGTTGCCAATGTTTTCAAGTAAGTTTATTTTCTATTTTTGCATAATTTTCATAAAAATAATTATTTTATTATAGTACTTAAAACAAATCAATTTTATAAAGAATTAAACTTTTCATGTCTTTTCATGTTTTTTGTTACTATTATTGCGAGAGCAGACTAGCTCTCCATAATAATCTCTAAAAAAAGTATAATGTTCTAAAATAATATATAAATATCTTTATTCTGGAGAAAAGCAAAATAATTTTTCTTATAAACGTTAACTCATAGTTATGCTGTTAATAATACTCTTTGCTCCAATATTATTTTCGTAAGCTAGTCTTCATGCTTGATTTAGAAAACAAGCGTAGGGTAATACAGCTATGTAGCTATGTCCTTTATAGAGCCTTTAATATTTAATTTAAGTGCTAAGAATCTGGTTCAGTTAAATTTCACAAAGGCACAATTGCATTATATATATATATATATATATATATATATATATATATATATATATATATATATATATATTTATATATATATATATATATATATATATATATATATATATATATATATATATATATATATATATATATATATATATATATATATATATATATATATATATATATATATCATAACTTACAAAAATTTAAATAGATGGATTTTTATGACATATGTGTTTTTAAAAATTCAATGTGACGGTTCAAATATGACGGCTTTAAGCCGGTATCCCAAGTTAAATTTAAGAAAAAATTCTAATAAATTACTGTTATCCCCAAAATACACCTTCTAATTTCGTTTAAAATAAGTGTGGGAATCATCGATGCTATACCAACATTTGGCATTACAAAAAAATGGCGAATCCAATATGTCGGGTATTACTCCTCCCATAACCATTTTTTGTAAATGTCGTTGGCCTTGTGCGAAAATAGTAACTAGGGGTTTTTGGGGCCGCTGATCACAAACATGAATTCAGAAATAGAAAATAGTAATATACAAAATGGCGAATCCAATACGGCGAACCTAGTTTTTGGCTATGTAAGCCATTATTTATATCAAAAAGAATTCAAACACTTCTTCTTCTTCTTCTTCCCCGGGAGCCGTCCTGATTCACTACCGGAGGCAGCGCAGCCTCTTGGGTTTTTTGTGCCTAATCTCCCATTTTTTCTTATACCAATCCTCCCATTAGTCTTGTTCCTGCTACAAGTCAGTATAACCCCGAGACTGGTTGGTTGATATATTCATGTGGGCTCACTTTCGGTTGCCCAAATAATGCCTGTCTTTTGTGATTCAATGCTTCACATTCGCACATGATATGGTAGGCTGTTTCTTCCGCCTCGTCCCACATTCTGCAACTTGGGTCCCCATTGTATGAGCCTATCTTGTGTAGGTGTCCTCTTAGGTTATCGTGCCCTATTAGCAACCCTACTGTTATGTAAAGTCTTTTTCTACTTTGCCTGAGTAGTTCTTCTTTCGTTCTTTTGGATAGGCCCCTTATGAAGCATTTTCCATGTCCAGTTCTACTGAGGTTTCTCCAGTATTTCTCGTATTTGTTTTGGATCCATTTCCTGGTGTGCTCTCGTGCTGTGGTTTTAGTCACTCCAAGGGCAGGTTCTGGTCCAAAGTATGGTGTGGATGATCCCTGCCTTGCTAGCTTATCCGCTTTTTCGTTGCCTTCTATTTCCGAATGCCCTGGTACCCACAAAAGAGTTACTCTGTTGCGTTCTCCCAGGACTTCCAGTTCTTTTTGGCATTTCCATATCAGCTTGGACGTTACCTTGGGGTTTACTAGTGCCCCCAGTGACGCTTGGCTGTCTGTTATTATGCAAATACGCTTGTTTTTATAAGCCCTTCTGCTATTTCCTTTTGCACAGTGCAGTAAAGCATATAATTTTGTTTGAAATACAGAACTGTGTGTTCCTAGGGGACTGGAGCATTGTAAATTCCTTATTTTACTGTACACGCTCGCTTCAGTTCCCTGCTCAGTTTTGGAACCATCCGTATACCAGATGATGTCTCCAACCGTGCCGGGGAGATCGAGTTGCTGCCACTTACTTCGATCTGGAATTTCTTTAAATTCTTATTTCCATCTATATTTTAGAAACAGTGTATTTAATATATAAAATATATTGGTTTTATAATACTAAGAGTTCTTAGCACAATGCTAGATAAAATTCTTAACTCTTTTCTTCCAAATCCATGTTTTACTTTAATAAAAAAAATGTTTAATTTATTACTCAAAGAAAATGTTTAATATTTACCTGTTAGTATTAAAAATATAGGTGGTTTTCTTAAATTCAAATCGTCCGTCAAAAACTTCTTGTTAGGAAAAGCTCATTATGTAATGTCTGAATGCTTTGAAGATAATTTAATATAGATTTATTGCATAGAACTATTATCTTTTTTTTTCTTTGTAATATCATCCCAGCTTATAATTTAGCCTTAAGATAAATTTAACTAAAAATTAAAATAAAACATATTTTCAACAAGACCGGTTTATATTAGCATATAGAGTTTTTTTACGAGACGAAAACTCATCATCTCTTAAAATACTATTTACCCGTCTGCAAAAAGGCATTTCCTAAAATTCTTAGGATTCTTTAAAAAATAAAACCAGAGCCTATTAACGACCCTAATTTCATAAGAAAGCCTTCTCCAAATCTTTAAATCTCTGATAATAAACTGTCATTAACTTTATTTAAACACCCACAGGACATTAATACTTAGGCTTAGGCAACATAAAAAACAGTTTTATTTAATTAATATTTTTAAAGGTAAATAATTTTATCTCTTTTGTTGGGTGGATCTTGCCTCTGTAACTAAACTACTTCAATCATTAATTAAATTTAAAAAAACGAAATACTTAAGCAATAAACTAATCGATATCCGTTAGAAAATCAAAAGATCGATCATTCAAACATTAAAATCTATTCACCCTGAACGAAGCGGCAGTACATCAAGACTAAATGAATCGGACACTTAAAAGTACAGAAAATAAGAAGAAGTAGAAAGAAGAAAACATTTACGTCGAAGAATTAAAAATGCGGAACGGGATTTATTTGGTCCATTTAAATGGCCTTAGGTGGCCTTAGTGGCGGCGATTTGCAACTGTTTGACTGATGGACGCTTTGCGCACGATGTCGTAAATAGCTAAAGGTCAGTTTGGTATTTGCGCGGATATTTCAGGCATTCCAAGTTAGTTATTTAAATATTTAAATTACTACAGGAAGTTAAAGAAAATTAAAATAGAAAAAAATGTTTATGCATGCAGTGACGGACTGCGATTTTAAATAGTGGGATACATTCCAATCGGTCTTTGGACGTCCCTTATGCAATTTATAACAATATTTAACAGTTAAGTTAGTTGGACCGAAAGTAATAAACCTAACCAAAACTATTAGTACCTATTAACCCAAAAGCACCAAAGTTGTTACTTTTGTTTGGTTTAGTTTTTTTAATTTAGCATTCACCGATTCGAATTTCACAGTAAATTTTTAGAGAAGGTAGGTAATAGCCCAAGGATCAAAGTTTATATCATGCCGAAGGGCACTTTTATCCTGGGGGTGGTTGCCACCCCATCTTGGGGGTGAAAAGTTTTTATTATATTTTAACTACAGGAATCGATAAAGAAAGTAATTTTAAGTAAAAAATATTTAACACATATTTTTCGTAAAACTAATGTTTTTCGAGTTATTCGCGATTGAAAGTAACAGTTTTTCGAAGAAAAAAATCGACGTTTAATGGTTTTTCGCGAATAACTGTAAAAATATGCATTTTATCAAAAAAACTGTAGAAAGCTACAACCAATACGGACCGACCAAGGGCTTGTTAATGGTTGGCTTTTGTTCGTTAAATGCTAAATTTGAAAGATTCAAAGTCAGATAGCGGAATTTTTTTTTATTTTTTGAGGAAAACTTGTAAAGTATTTTTCAAAGTATGCAATTAGACTTTTTTTAAAAAGAAAAAAAGTATCTAGCATAAAAATTAAGCAAGTTATGATAAAAATAGGGTCCCTACTTTTTTCAACGAAAAAATCAGTGGAAACAACTAGTAATCACCCTCCTTATCAAAATTGATCTTTACCCTTTTGCGATTCTTTTTATATATGTATTATCAATACATCCTAAAAGTTTGACCAATTGAAGATGCTTTATTTTAGAAAAATTGGAGCTTAAAGTGAAAAACGATTTTCCGCAATTTCGTAAAAAAAGCCCTTTTCTTCCAAATAACTTCAAAAATACTGGAGATACGAAAAAAATGCTAGAGTACCAAATTAAAGCTTTTTTGATTACAAAGATTTTTCTTTGCTTGGATTTTCTGTACAATAAATATGGCGAGATATGTACGTTTAAAGCCTCTATTTACGAGCGAGCACCATTTTATTCGAGCCCTTTAAACTCATCCCATTTTAAAACTAAGAGATTTAAAGGGACTTGATTTACATAGCCTTGTAGCTCTTGAAAAACACTACAAAATCATTTTAAAAAAAGTTTTTGTCATTAAAATTAAAGGAGCTATGTTTAAAAAACCAATAATTTTTTTTTTGAAAAATTCGAATAGCTCACTTCGAAGCATAATAATCTACATAGCCGGTATACTTTACTTTTTTACTGGTATAATTTTTGTATGTAATTCTATTTTTTTCTATTTATATCTATGAAAATAGATTATAAGAATTGCAATGTTGTAAGAGGTGGTTTTTAAGGATTGAAAATTTGCAAAATAATGAAATATTTTTAATTCATTTTTTTTGGAAATTCTTTTTTTTATTAAGCTATAATAGGGGTTAATTTATGAGGGTTGAGAAGTTGCAAAATGAAATTAGTACATATTTTAGGCAACAGCTTTCTAAAATTAAATTACCATGATAAATTAATCATTTTTTTAGGGTTAATATTTTACTTTACTTTAAGCTTTAACAAGAATTAATTTTTAATGGTTGAAATATTCTATGAAATAGTATTGCAAACCATAAAACAATCAGTATTTAACTAATCCAAACTAAATTTTACCCATCTTAAGGTTTAAAATATTATTTTATAAGTTTTGACAATAAGGGGTATTTTTCACCCTTAAAAAACAAACAGCGCTCATCGGCATGATATAGAATTTAAAGTAAAGGGTAAGATGAGCCTTACTGCAAATTTTTTTAAATCGAGGCGGGACAAAAAATTGCGAAATTTTGGCATTTTTTGAGCTTCATTTCTGGGACTGTATGTATCACTAAATCATTTTAATTTTTTTTTATTATTTGTGAATTTCATGAGGGGTGGTTATTTAAGGGTTAAGTTATTGTAGTTAAATATTAAGTATGCCGTAAACAATTAAAATAATTTTTTTCTACAATATAACTGTCATTTAATAATTTTAAGATAAAAAAAACATTTTTTAAAAATTTTGTTATTAAGGGTGATTTTTAAGGGTTACAACGTTACAAATAAAATGTAAGCTATAACTCACAATATAAAAATATATTCATTCTACTTATTTAGCTAAAATTTTCATTTACAAAGTGTCTATTTCTATGGTTTTTTTTTATTTTTTTAGCATAAGGGGTAGTTTTTACCCCCTTAAAATAAAGAGCACACTTTAAGCATATATAAACTTTGATCTAAAGGGTGAAAGCAACTTAATTCCAAATTTTCATAAAAATTGAAACTGTACAAAAAAATCCGGAGGTCAAACGCCTTTTTTCTCCTCACACCTCTACTATACTAGATCCAACACAAAAGGTAGATGATGCAAACTGATGCAGTCTTACTCGTTTAATATTTGTAATATTTTTTCAACAAGTTTTTAAGTTTGTGTACAAATTACGAAAATATGTACAACCGATCATGCGAAAGGGTTTACTTAACAATACAAAATTGTTAAACGCAAAATAGCAACACAAAGGAATACGAGCCAGTTTAATGATAAGCCACATTACTGCAATAATACAAAACAGTAATTATGTTATTATCCATATAATTATCTGCAAAATCCCTCGCACATACACTGAATTCTACAAAATTCTATTCTATTCGATACACGTAGCTCGGTGTAAAGAATTCCCGTAATTTTATAAAGCACAATACAGTTCTATAGAGTCCAATCGATATGGGATTTTAAAAATTGCATACAACATTTTGCTATCTAAACATTGTTACCGTTTGTTTACCGTACACCAAACCCGGGGCATGGAAATAATAGCTTTAAGAATGCAGAACAAAGTTTTGTGGCTTTACTTGGATTGGGATAGTTACTATTCTTTTAATTTTCTGTTATTTTATTATTTTTTTAAAAGTATTTATACGTAATTTTCGGTTACGTTTATACTATGTGATAAATTATGTTTTGTAATAGTATGCTTTTATTAAACCGTAGTTTGCTGTGTCGGGCTTAGCTAGATTCTGGGCAACCCTTTGGTTTAGATCACTTCCCTAAAACAAGACTTCATTATCTGATGCGCCCACATATCACAGTTATCTTTAAATTCGTAAATACAGGAAAAATTTGACAATCTTGATCCGCCACCTACTAGAGCAAGTATTTTAAAATTCCTAAAACAAGACATCATTATCTGATGCGGCCACATATCACAGTTTCTAGATATTTTTTAAGTAATTAAAATTTAACAGCAAACTTTGAAAAACACAAAATTTCTTCTTTTTTCCTTTGTCTCACACAACTGGAACAAGTCCCTTTAGTTTTTTGGTGAATTCCAAATGGTTGCTCTTGACATATCTAAAGCTCTTGACCAGGTAAGGCATGATGGGCTTCTCAACAAACTTCCTTCCTACGGTCTTCCCCCAAAGCTTTGTTCTTGGTTCTCCAGTTTCTTTCTAATCTACCTATATCATTATTGTAGATGGTCATTCTTCCAGCTTCTATCCAATTAATGAAGAGGTGCCCCAGGGCTTAGTACTGGCACCAACTCTCTTTCTTCTTCACATCAACGATCTTTTCTCTTTCACAACCAATCCTGTCTATAGTTTCGCTAATGATAGTACTCTCCACTCTAATATCCAATTTGTTCAGCCACCCTGTAATTCTGATTTGGAAAACAAGCGCAGGTCAATGCAGATATCCCTTTCACAAGACCTTAAAGTTATCTTGGATTGGGGCGTCAAAAATCTTGTTCAGTTTAATGCCTCTAAAACACAGTTAGGTTCGCTATCGCGAAAAAGTCGGCCAATGCTCATGCGCTACATATGAGCGACCAAGTTTTGCAGAACAAAGAATCGTTTGCTACTGCCGCATTATTTGCTTTAAATAAACAGTTATTGTATCTGGAATCCAAACTTGGTGATCCTTAGTTTTAATTAAGAAGCGACCAGATCTTAAAGCGCGTTTCATTTAAATAGTTTAAAAAATTTTACTAAGAAAAAGAAACTTGTCTACTTAAAGGAGATTTACTAAATAATCTTGCTGCCTCGTTAACATTTGGTTAGCCTGTCTATGGGCACGAATAAGAACAAAGTTGTGTCCTATGAATTAAAGTTAGAAAAACAAAATTGTAAATAAATTATCTTAAGACAAATGGAATATATATTTTAAAGAATTTTAAATAAGGATCTATGGCGTTTCCTCATGCGGCATTTTATTACGTATACTTCAGCATGTTTACTTTCCATCATTCCATCACTTTATGCCACTGTGATTCATCACTTTGCCATCCAGTCCCCAACCAGTTACTAAAAACTTCAGCAAGTCTTTCTTTCCAAATATAATTCTTTCTTTAATATCTTCCCCGACAGATTTAAAAAAACTTATTATGGTGAATACATCTACAGTATGTTTAATAAATTCATGGGACTCGAAAATCAATGTCGGAACTTCTCAAAAAGTTGATCTAAAAGGAAAAGTTGCCTTTGCCATTTTTTAAATAAAATTAAAAGTTAGTTCTGATTAAACTAGCCCTTTTTTAAATGGATGTAATAAATTGACAGTCATTAATTTAGATTTATTAAGTGTTGCAGTGATGAAACGTCGCTGTGCTGAAGTGTCCGTTATGAGATGTCGCGTGTTGAATGTCTAGTGATGACGTGCTGGAACATTTTTAAATACTACATTGAAAGGGTATATAAAGAAATGTAAAAAGTAAACGGTATTGTTATTTTAAATATAAATAAATTGTAAATACCGCCTATTTTTTGTAAGGTCGTAATTTGATATCGCAACCCTAGGATATTTACAAAACTATGAAAATTTATCTTAAACAGTTTAAAAGATATTCGACAAATACAGCCTTGGAATTAGTAGAACTGACACAAATGTGCGTAACAAACTCTTATGCACAGGTAAGCGTAGGAAATAGAACATCAACATTGCCTGGTATTTCACAAAGAATAGTTTATTGTCGAAAATCATGGTTACAATTATTACAACAATTGTTATTATGGAAATTATCCGGAAAATAATTTTATCCGTTAATGAAAGTACCAGGCCTTAGGGTAACATCAGGACTCAGACAAGGAGACCCCCTATCACCATAGTTGTTGAATTTTGCCTTGGAATATGCAGTTAGCAAAATTGCGTCGGAGCTAACAAAAGGTTTTGCTCATCAGGGTTCAAAATTGCTGTTGGTCTTTGCTGATGACATAGACACAGTGGCCCATTCAACAAGAGACATGCGAGAGGTTTTTTCACAGCTGGAGAAAGAACCAGGTAATCTGGGCCTACGAGTAAACGAAGAAAAAACTAATACATGGTAGTTACAAAGAATCCAAGGCCCCGTATCAGGCAGAATATAACCCTTGATGAGTTCAACTTCGAAGTGGTTAAGGAATTTAAGTACCTAGGAGCGGTAATCACGGATGACAATCGAGTAGAAAAGGATGTCTCTGCACGAATAACGGCAGGAAATAGGGCGTTATACTCCTTTACAAAATTATTAAAATCTAGACTGTTAAAGAGACAATCCAAACTAACTTTGTACAGGTCAATAATTCGCCCGGTAGTTACTTATGGCAGCGAAACCTGGACTCTCAATCAACGGGAAATAAGTAAGCTTCTTGTGTTTGAAAGAAAAGTTCTCAGAATGATATTTGGGCCCAATAGAGATGAAACAACAGGAGTGTGGAAAAGACGCCACAATGCTGAATTGGCGGAAATGTATGGCAGTGAAAACATAGTTAGACACATAAAAGCTTAACGAATAAGATGAGCAGGTCATGTAGAAAGATCAGAAGACCACATATTGATAAAAACAGTATTCCTTAAAAGACCAGATGGCAGAAGATCAATAGGTAGACCGAGAAAAAGATGCTGTCACAGCAGATTTATCTAAAATGGGAGTCCAGCAGTGGCAAGTGGAAGCACAAGATCGTACGAGATGGAAAGCAATAGTGGATGCGGCTAAGACTCACCCAGAGTTGTAATGCCAGGGAAGAAGAAGAAGCCTTGGAAGAGACACCATGTATTGCTATCTGATCTATTAAGGGTAAAAACGCATTTTTATTTTTGTTTCATATATTTGTACTAAAGTTTTTAGTGTTTCCTAAAAAATAAAAAATGTTTGTTAAAAACCTAATTTAGAATTTGAATGATTACTACCTGTAGATAACTGACTAACTACCAAAAACCATAGCACGAGGGCAAACTAGGGAATGGATTCAAAACAAACACGAGAAATACTGGTCCAGCATCAGTACAATAAAATATGGAAATAGTTATTTACATAACCTTGACGGCTTACTCGCGTGTGGAAAAGTATCACTTTCCGTACGTGTTAGGTACAACATTTTTTCTACGAGTGTGTGGAAAAAGTCAAACTAAACAACCATTAAATAATATTTATTTTTGCCATTACTACTTATTATTATTAACAACATTAATCGTAAAAGAACAGTTGGTAGCATTTTGCAAATGAATCGCAGAGGCAAGTTGTTGTGGGTAAGTTGCGGAGTTGGAGATTGCCGTTGAGGTGCAATTAAAGCGGTCGTCGTTATAGGTAACAGAGACACATTGTTGCTTGCTAGAAGACGGTACAATGGGCCTTGAGTGCGTTTTGCTGTGTTCAAAGGTAGATGAATTTTGGGATAATATTTTGTTTGATAAGTCCTTCTTGAAACTTGTAGAGCTTTCTAGGTAGCCTTCTGCAACAGATGATGACTTCCAACCTCCAAGTCTTTTAATATTCGTTATGCCTTCACCAGAATTAGCTAACATTGTAGCTGAGGAACGGCGAAAGCTATGTCCCGTGTAAAGTTCTGGGTTTGGAAGACGTAAATAGGTAGCTATTTTAGAGGGCATCTTGCGAAAAGTATTTATTCTTATGCACTGGACAGTACAAGTCAATTTTTGTAATTAACAAAAATCTTCTGTGTGGTGTTTCGGGCTTTCGTAAACTGGAATACTTTCTATACAAAGATAGATATTTTACATTTTCAATTTCCTCGGAAATGAAAAAACTTCTGCTAAAATGGTTTTTGGAGTCTGGAATATTTACAATTAAAAGATTCCCCTTATCGTCAATATCATCAATGCTAATTTTCATCAATTCTGCTCGACGACACGCACCAGCTAGTCCGAAAATTGTAGCTACCTTCATCGCTAGATAGACATCATTTGGAGCATCATTAATAAATTTTGCTATTTCATCTTTCGAGAAAATTTTGGCCTTCTTGGGTCTAAATCCCACATTTTACTTCTTTAAAAATGATGTAACTTTGAAATATTTGCTTAAATCCATGTTCTTTTCGATCTTAATGACACTTTTTAACATGGAATACCTTGACCATAAGGTATTGGGTTTACATGTTTTAGCAGGTTCCGCGAAATATGCCATAAAAACTTCTTCTTTCATACTTATGATTTTTTTCTCGCCACACCAGCTTGTAAATGCTGTATATTTTTTCTCGTACCTGTGCCTCGACTTGGACGGCAACAAATCTAAATTTGCTATTTCGGCTGCTTTGAGACTGGATTCAGGTAATTCCTCTTCAGCAGACTCCATGGGAAACGTTTTTTATTCAAAATCGACGATACTGATCAGAATGTACTAAAGACACTTTTAATTATCAATGACTTTTATTGACTTTGATCTTTTATAATATGGACAGGGGCACCGGTCAAAACTAAAAATCTGACAAGCAAGTTTAATATATACCAGGATGTTTGAAACAATGTTTTTAAAACAATATTAATTTTTAGTGAATATTTCGTTGATTTTACACCTAATTTGTACAAATAAAAGAATACTATGCCAATAATAGAATTATACTAAGTCAAACTTCAGAATTAAAAACATTTTAAGTACCTGTTTAAGTGGGAAATTTGCAAGAGTTTACTTTTCCGCACTATTGCGGAAAAGTGATTATTTGCCGCACTAGTGCGGAAAAGGACACTTTCCAATCTAAATTGCATGCGGAAAAGTGCTGCTTTCCACACGCTAGTAGAAAAAAGCTTTATAAAGGGCCTATTCAAACGAACGAAGGAAGAACTATTTAGACAAAGTAAGGCTGCTAACAGGGTACGATAACCCAAGAGGACACCTACACAAGATAGGCTCATACAATGGGGACCCAAATTTCAGAATTTGCAATGAGGGGGAAGAAACAGCCTACCACATCCTGTGTGAATGTAAAGCGTTGAATTACAAAAGACAGGCTTATTTAAGCAACCGAAAATGAGCTCACAGGAATATATCAACCAACCAATCTCGGGGTTAAACAGACTTGTAGAAGGAACAAGACTAGTGGGAGGATTGGTATAAAAGAAAATGGGAGATTAGGCACAAAAAGCCTAGGAGGCTGCGCTGCCTTCGGTAGTAAAACAAGATGGCTCCCAGGAAAAAAACCTGTAGATTATAACTAGAGTCAACAGTTTATTTTTTCAGCATTTTTTTTCTCGTAACTTTTCATAGATCTATGTCTCTCTGTTGCATTTTGTGCAGTTTTAATTACTGTTATACTTAATGAAAAACAATAAAGGGTAAACAAAGTATTTAAGTTTTTTATTTTACTTAACCTTATTATAAGTGTGTCATTAAATCAACGTTAATATATTATAGATAAATAAAAAATCTTAAAATACTTTAATTGATTGTGAGAAACAAAAACCACTTGTCATTTATATTAACAAGTCTTAAAGTAGTTTATATGTTTTAGGTTAATGATGATTATAAGCCTTATTAGTGATGGAAGTTGTTTTAAAATCCTTTATCAAAAAAGGTAAATTCCTTGAAAGTAGGCGTACTCTAATTATAGGAAATATTTCGAATATTTTACCTATTTTGTGATTGGTTTTTGCTACATATTATGCATATTGATTAGGTTTTGATTTTTATTTTTGTAGTATAACTACTTTAGTTGCAAGAAACTTTGTGCAGAATTAATAACATGACACCTAATTAGGTTGTAAACGTGATTTACATTAATTCTATAAATTAATGTAAATTTCTAGCTAACCTCAAAACTTTTTCTATAGTTATGGAGATAGTAATATAGCAATTAAAATTCATAGAGAAAAAGGTACTATTTTATTAATTGAAAGACATTTATTTTAATTTAGTAAAAGAATTGGTATTAGGAAACAATAAATTATAAATAAAAAAAAATATTTTTGATCCTCTAAGCAAAAAAATTGGCGCCAAACAGGGATTAAGTGTTTTCATTTTTAGGCTAAGCACTATGTCTAAAAAAGGGGGTATAAGGAACTACAACGTTAAAAAAGTTTTTTGTTTCGTATGTTCAATTAATTCTAAAATATGAAAAAACCGCGAAGTACGACCATTTTAAGGGTGCATTTCTGAAATATGGGTGAATTTATCCACTTTTTAGTTTTTTAATTTTAACTTAAATTCTATGTTTTTTACACATACGTTAATAGAAAAGTTGTTCAAAATTAAAATTTCTATTAAAATGTCACATAATTTTGACAAACATATATTTAAAAAACAAAGCAAAAAAAAAAACTTTTTTTATTTTCAACTTTTTTCCACCTAAATTTGGGTATAGATTTTGCTTAACAGAAAAAGAAGCTGTTATCATGTTCTTTAAAACGGTTTTTTGCAGAAGTCGTTGGAATTTATAGTAACCGAGATATGATCTTTTAAAGTTTGCTACTCTCACGTTTTTTTTTATTTTAATGTTTTTACCCTGTGGATCTTGGTATGGTCAATACGACATAAAAACTAAAACCAATTTTACAACGTTTAAAGCGGTGCATAGGTAAAATATGTATAATTAATAATAACCGATATATGGATGGCACTTCAAAGTTGCCAAAGTAGTTTATATTCTATTGTGTTCCAAAGAATGAAATAAAATACTATATTTAACCACATAGGTTGTTTTATTGGCGAGTCATAAACCTTTAGGAAGAGAGGGACATGCTTCCGCCATAGAGATGGTCATCATCAGCCCACATATAACATAACTTATAAGAAAGATGTACAAAGGGTCAACTAATACAAGAAAAGTTGACAAATTACAAAAAGAGTCAATTCAGTTTAGTTCAGTTCATTTTAAATTAATTTTTGTTGTTTGATTTTTGTGTTAAAATAAGATTAATATTTGTCATCCTAAAACTTGACCGTAAATTTTTCAAAGACCCTGTCTACAACACCACAGAATATGGACTACTTCCTCAACTTTTCTTTGTCACTTGGTATATTTTCACTTAAACTTATAAACTGTATCTTAAGCATTAGGAAATTACTATAATAAATAACACCTTTTAAGAACTGTCCACTAATCACATCTCTTCTTTTGCAGTGCACATTCCGTAGAAGACCGTGAGAATATTCACTTATTTGCTCGAATTACTCTTCTTATTTTATTTTGCACTTCTTCGTGAGTGATTCCTTAAAAACAGCAAAAAATATATTTTTTTGAATGGTTGACGCTTGTCGTTTTAAAACGTTTTGGATTGTAATAGTGTAATTAAAAGCAGGATTACAAAACAATGTTAAATTAATCATTTTATTAATGAAAGTGGCAAAGAAAGTTATCGTATAGTTAAATAGCTTTAAAATTTTTCAAAAATAGTCAACTGTTATTAAAATTTGCACATTACAAACTACCTATTAAAAGGTGGTTGCATCGTAAATAATGATTCACATGTTTTTTGTCTTTATGACAGCCTATCAAAGCGTGTATATAGCCTCAGTACAAGGTTCCGTGGGTGCCCGTTTTTTATCTTTAACCCTTTTATTTCTCCAGTTCTGTCAACGTTGTCCAAGTAGTAAAACATGCAAGTATTACATTCCACGGCACCTTTAAGACAACGTGGTAGTGCCACCATGAATGTTATACAAATACCTACTTCCTCCAAACTACTCCGCATTAACGCCTGGGTAATGTCATCCAGACGGGAGCTACCGTTTAACGTGGATTTCGAACCACATATAACAGCTCACGGTGTTCATAGGCGGTCACCCACCCAGTTGACTGTGTCCAGCGTTGTTTAACTTCGCTGATCTTACGGAATAGATGTTTTAAATTTAATCTCAAAATTTATAATGTATTATGTTAATGTCGATTAATAACACAAAAGGCGGTTATATACTACTGACCATTCTTCTAACCTGGTAATAGTACGTATCAAGTTGGTATATTCAATTTGTGACGTTTTGATGATGTCAAATAAAGAAAAAATAAATTTTTTTCTTAGTTTTATTTTCTTTTTTCCTTCTATTTTTTTACACTAGCACAATTAATAAGAAAAGAAACAATACTTATTTGTGCAACCAGTTGGATAAAACACTATTTTTCGTTACGAGCAAAGCGAGTTCCGCAAAAGAATGTGAGTTATGAAAAATAGTGTTTACCAACGCGTTTTTCACAATATTTGTTCTAATTTTAAATATGATATGATTCTCTTTAATTTTTTCCAATTTTGACATTTAAAGTGACACTTTCTAAACTCATTGACGTTGTCAAATATCTTACTTTTTATCAGCAGTCGGAAAAATTTTACTTTTTCTAACTAGTTATGAAAACTAAGATATTTAACAACGTCAATGAGTTTTAAAAAGTGTCACTTTAAATGTAAAAATTAGAAAAAAATATATTTTTTTAAGGCAGGTTTATGCAGACAACTTTAAATTTAATTTTACTTTAGTCCAAGATCATGGCACAACAATATATAAGCGCCTTTATACACACTTTAAGAAAACTTTAACTTTAACTTTTATTTAAGAAGTTGGCCAACTTTTATCTTCCTAAAGTTAAATTAAATAATACGCGAGCAGTGTAATTAAACTTAAAATTCCCCTAGCCGCGCTGTCAACTTCAACCTTCAACCAGATTTATGTAACGGACAATAAGGATTTTTTAATAATTATTTTATTTATTAAATTATAACAAACCAATCACAAAAACAGTCAAAAACTTGTCAAAATATAAAAAAATGTTCGAACTTTAATATATCATTATGCTAAAGACATTTGACATTTAAAATAAAAGTTCCTAATTTAATACCAACCCATAATTTTCGTGTTTCTGCGCGGTAAATGTAAATATTTTCTGTCAATGGTCTGGAAATTCTTAAAGTAAAAATAAATTTAAATAAAAGTTAAACCAGATTTAAAGTTGTCTGCATAAACCAGCCTTTATCTTAAATGTTCTCTATTTTCCTTTTTTGACAAATTGAATTTACATACCATATTAATAAGGGGATGTTTGGCCAACTGACTGATCATAGTGTAACCGGATTAAAACTAAACCTAATTACTAGTTACGTGAAATAAGGCTATTTATTGTAGTTATTAAATAATTCAACATAATATTAGAATTTTTAACATTATAAACACCTGCAGAAAAAATTGTCCTTAACAGGATCCAAAAGTGATATTGCGGGTTTCACAGGCTTTCACAACTTCCTACTCATCCCGTAAAATATTACTTTCGGAATTTGTTACGTAAATTACTATTTACGAACTGCTCCTGAAATTAGTACGAATTTTTTTGGCACTTACACCTTTTTCGTTTCATCACGCTTAGCGTATACAACCCTTTTCCCTGAACAGGTAATTTTTTTGCACATACAGCCTTTTCCATTTTTTGTACCCAATAATAAAATAAATCAATTATTTTCTACTTACAACATAAGTTTTTTTTATTACACGAAGGTAAAAAATATTTTTAAGCTGCCATTTTGTTTTCCTTGAAACTGCTTTTGGACTAAATATTCTGTTATTTTACATTTTAAATTGAGGCAAAACTGTTCAGAAGTTTATAAAAAGATACTTTATGAGAGAACGATCCGATTCCTTTTTAGTACCAGAGGCAAGTATTTTATCTATCGTTGCTTAAATTGGGTTTAGCTCTTAATTAATTTATTATTTAATCGAGATTAAGCGATAACCGTTAAGGCAAAGTGCGATAGTATCTTAAAACAAATTGTGTTTTACAGAACATAAATTGGTAAAGGATGAGAAAGGAATATTCGTTTGGGTAGGTTGGGCTTACGATGCTTAAGAAGCAACAGATTTATGACGTTTTTACTGCCACTTTTATGTTTTAAACACTAGGTACTTTGGTAAATAGAGAGTAACAAGAACACGCCACAATAGGTTACTTATTCGTTCCCGATATAATCAAATGCAAAATAAATTTCTTGTTCCCGGTGCTTTATTTTAGGTGGCGAAGTAATATAAATAAGAAAATAAGACTCTTAAATTCTTAAATTCTGGAAAAAATATTCTTGTAGTAAAGGCGCCCTAAAAATGGTTAAAAATTACACCACCTTATAAAATTAAAAAAAAAGAAATATCGGACCCAAAAATATTATATATAGTTTTCAATGTATTTTTGCCTTCTAAACACGAATCCGTCGTCAGAATTTGGCCATCAGGTAACAATTTTTTCATAACTTCAAAAACCAGGTCTAGAGCACCAAAAATAATCGAAAAAACACCAGCAAATTTTTATTTTCCAAATGTACATATATTGGGAAAAGAACATAAAAAATAAAAATCCACCCTATGAATTAATGTGTCATTTACATCATTATTCTTTTAAAATTAACCGATTTGCGGCAAATTTGGTAACAGGGGGTCGCTGACTATAAATCAGATTTGCAAAATTTAATATGGCGGGTCCAATATAGCGGATCAAATTTCGAAACTTTTCCGATTTACGCTAGATTTGAGATTTTAAGGGTAGCTGATCACGAATTTAGGGTAAGAGTTTTAAAATTAAAAATGGCGGATCCCATATGGCGGACCAATTTTTCCAAAATTATTTCGCTATATAGTTGCTAATTCTATAAAGCAGAGGCATTGACAAAACGTATAGCTTTTTATGGAACAAATCAAAAATTGTTGATGAAAAAGGCATTGCCAAAACATGGGGACAATGTTTTTAAGCTGGATATGATTTGGGACACATAATGAGTGTTTAGTACCAAAAGAAGACATATTTTTTGGTTTAAAAGATAACTCCAAGCATCTTAAAAGCAGCTGTGACATTAAGGGTTATTTTTGAAAGTTACTGCTGAACTTGATAACTAGTGTGGCAAACCTTTTTTTGACAGTGAACTTGCTTGTGTCTTTTATGTCCTAATTCAATATTAATTCAATGTTTTTTAAAAAGATACCTGCGGGCTAGATAAAATAAATATAAGAGTTAAAAGTGCTATGGCCCACAATTAGATTAACCATACAAAAAAGAAGATCACTAACATGGTAAGCAAATAAAAGTGTAGCCAGTACTAAGCCTTAGAGTACACCGTATTAATTTGGTAGAAGATAAAAGGGTGACTATCTACCATAAAAGATATATGTCGATAAGAAAGGAAACCCTAAATTTAGGTTTACAATTTAGGTAAATGGCAAAGGTCTAATGGCCGGTTGCTCGAACAATTTAAAGAAGCCTTGGTTTTATGTATTTCTTAAATCTCCAATGTAGCCAATTACATTGTTTGTTTGGAAATTTTAAGGATTACCTTGTGCTAAGGATTCCTTAAAATTGTTGGTGCATCCGCCATTAGATAAGTACGTTAAAAGCAACAACCTGGGATTTACCATGAGTCCCAAAAGTCTTGTGCCAGTTATGTGAAATTATTTAAAGAAAATAAAAATACTACTGAATTAACTAGAAAGAATTTTTATTTTGTTTTTAATAAAAAAGCTTTTGTTTTGTTTTATTATTTAAGATTTATTGTTAAAATTATCTATTTGTTGACATTTTACCTGCTGATAGTATCTAGATCGTAAATTTCTTGCAATAATTAATTAAATAAAAATTAAAAGGCAACAAACAACGCAAGCTTGGGTGTAAACTTTGTTATAAATAGATAGTATTAGTTTAGCTTTGTTAAAATTATGACAAGACAGTTTCGATTGACTTAATTCAGAAATCATGTTACGGCTTTACGTGACTAGTACAATAATAAGGTAAACATTTCTAAGGTCCTAAAATGGTAGGGCAACAACACAACCTATTATTATAAAATGAACGAAGTAAGCTGTAACAGATATTTAAAAAATTAAAAAAAATATGTTAGTACGTTAGTACTTAGGCATCAGCCTACGTGGACTGTCCCAAGATAAAAAAAGTTTTACTGACATTTTGACACTTTACGTACTGCTGTTATAGCGACCAATTTAAAAAATATCATCTGGGATTAGAAGTTAAAATATATAAAAAAATATTTTTAATATAAACTGTTTAGAATTTAGTTTTAGGCCTATTTACGAAAATTAAAAAATAAATAAACATTTAGGGAATTTTGGTATTTGCGACATATTTTATTCATACGTGATTTTTTTTGTGTCACTATTAATTTTGTTAGCACCTTTTATATTATTTTGAATAAAAACAATTACATTTCTTTGTTTATCATTGATGCAATGCCAAAATTAGTAATTTTTATTATAAAAAACGTGTACTCTACCTTTTTCCACATTATGTTAATTACTTACACTGCATTTATAAGTAATATACCCTAAATATGTATTTATACTTTATAATAAGAAAATCAATCCAAATTCTTCAGATTTTCCTTAAATTTAGAATATCTTACACATGACTGATGTACCATTTTGTTTAATAATAAAAACCTAATAAGTAAAAATTATTTGTTATTGCTGTAAGATCAAGTGCAAAAAAGTGAAAAAAATCCTATAATAAAGATGATGCAGCGACTCTACTCGTATTGCAGTCTGTTAGAGAAGACTCCATACTATATTTGAGGAAACGAGCTACACAACTACAGGTGGTCCAAAAAAGTACCATTCAAGAAATTTTAAAGCAAAATAAGATACGCTTCTACAAACCGCATTTCAACCAAACATTTAAAAATGGCGATGATGGAAAAAAGTTAAATTTCTGTTTGTGGGTAGAAAGTAAGATTTTAGGTGGTAATAGGAATTCCATAAATTAATAATGTTCTCAGATGAGTCCACGTTTTCGACGAATTGAACTTTAGCATCGTAACATGTTTGCTATTGGAATAATGTTAATTCTTTCTTTAGAACAGTGAATGTTTGGTGCGCTGTTTTGTACTATTTCTTTGAGAATACTTGTAACATAATTTCTTATTCAAATATGTTAAATACGTTTTTTACTTTAAGCAAGATGGATACCCTGCTCATTTTGCTAGAGAAGTAAAGGTCTGATGATTTAAAATTTGGACAAAAATGGATCGGGCGAAATGGTTTTATGGCTCCCCAAGAAGCCCCGACCTCACCTAAGCGGATATGTATTTGTGGGAAAGCCTAAAACAGTTAGTTTATGCTAATCCACTACCAAATGATGAGGATATTTTGAAAAAAAGAATTATACAAGCTGTAGAATATCCCCAGAAGTGCGAAGCAGTTACGGATATCTTGAGGCCAACTGGAAAAATGCGTTTTTCATGGTGGAGCAGTATTTAAATAATTAAAACATAATAATTGTTATTAAGCTTAAGCTATTTGATTTTGATCTAATATTGTGAATTAGGCCTTAAATAATTATAATCATGCATGGTTTCTATGTATCGTATTTTGTATTTTTGGCTCCGTTGTTAACATTTGTAAAAATTAATAAAATATCCAAAAGTGGATACTGAGGTGTGGTTTAGTTGACACTGTCAGAATTTATTTGTGAAATACCTATTCAAAGGTGATTACATATTATGTACTAACTAATTTACAAACACCATTTATTAATATAAATGGTCTATCTAATGATAGTAATAAGAGATGACACACGGTTAAATAGAAAATGCTCAATCGCATAAAAAATGCACGACGCGCGCTACGCTCCGGAGTGTATGACGTTAGACGGAGCTTGGGGAGCGGGATATGATACTACGCGACGAAGTGGGCGGGCGAGGAAAATATCCCGTACAAATGGGGAAACGCAAAACAGCTAAAATTGTGTAGTCCGCGCGGGCGAAAAGCTAGTTTAAATTAAATAGCACAGGTTAGTGTACCTTCGCTTAATCCGTCACTTAAATTTTGGTTAAATATTAAACGAAAATTATATATTTATATGAAATAACAAAGTACTTATTTTAACCTGTATCGCCGATACCGGTACGAAACTTCATTGATACTTCCACAATGCAAAATCTGCCTAACAGTTTATAGCTGGACATTTATGCTTATTGCTAAAAGACAGAATCAGAATTTATCTTCAATAAATAATAATCCTATGTAAATTTTGAAGTGAACCTAAAAGTTGCGACTACACAAATGGTCCATTGAATTTAACAACTGTTCTGACCTGTTATATTCTCAGTAAGGTGGGCTGCAAATGATATTTTAAGATGTGGTTCAGATCAAAGATCAATGAATTCTAATAAACAATTTTCAGTAGTATTCTAGTAAGCGCTATGATATCTAAATAGAAAATTGAGCTGGTTAATACCAACTTTGTTTTAGGAATGGTGCAGGTATTACGTTTTAAATCTTTTTATTTTATTTATAGCTGTAATCTAATAATATGTGTAGACAGGGCCGCCTCCAGAAAAAGGTAGAGGGGTCAAAAAGTTTAAGTCAATTTACTAGTCTAAAATTAGTTAAATTAAAAACACAAATAAATATACCACAACTTTTCTTTCTAAATAATAACACAGGCCCACGAAAAAAAAGTCGTGTGTGATGGGTTTTGGACTAGGATTTTCTGGAGTATTTTTTTCCGCTTAACGAATCTGAAGTGAAAATTGGCGGTCAAACAGCAAATAATCGAGAAATGGCATACTTTTAGATATTAACAATTTTTTTTTAAATTTTAAAACGTCAATATCTTGAAAATTATCAAAGATACACAAAACTTTATTTTAAGTTATATAACCTTTTTGTCTAAATGCAATACTTTTCGAGTTATAACTTATAATAAAAAAAAACGAATTTTAAGGATTTTTTCAAGGAAAACATTTGAAAATTACTTTTTTTTTAATTTTTTTCTCCAAATTTTAAGTGATTTGGGATTTAAATAAATGAAATAAATGATTTGTTAATAAAAAAAACCCAAAAAGCACATTAATAAAGAAATATATTTCTATTTTGGACTAAAATTTCTTGTCAAAATTACATTTTTGTTTATACCTTCTTTATTATTTACCTCATTAAAATTGTTTATAAAACTTTTTAATAGATAATTTTAAAAGCTCCTTTTTAGTCCTATGAATTTTTTTGTATCTCTTATAGTTTATATAGTCGTAGTCCAAACATTCCGTTTTAGCAGGTTTCTGGTAAATGTACCGTGTCGGTCTTTTGGGGGTTTCTCGATTTTTTTTGCTGTTTGACCCCCAATTCTGACTTTAGATTCGTGTTCAGCGGAAAAAAAATACGCCAGAAAATCTTAGTCCGACACCCAGCACACACTTTTTTTTTGTGGACCTGTCTAATTAAACTCAATTAAATTCCTAGACGATATTGTAAAATTTAAGGATTTATACGGGAACTGTTTCATTTTAGGTAATTTTTAAAACACAGGGGGGTCGACGGACACCCCCTGAGCCAGCCTGCCGGCGGCTTCTGTGTAGGTAAATAAAAGGTGAGTGGTACCACCACTTACTCTTTTATTTACAGCCAACCTATTAATATATACAGGATGTCCCACAACGAACTATGGCAATCAATTGCTCGAAAAGTAGGCTTGGAAAATTTTGAACATTTGAAGGTGTAAGTTGATGGCACTACCGATTATACCGAAAGTAGGTGTCAAATTGCTTATTTTTAATAAAACACCCTATATATTATTACATTTTTAGATTTTACACAAGATTTCAGGCAGATTTTCTGTATTATGTCCCTTACCTGAACATAAGAGTTCTTGAGATATTTAGGTTTTTACGTCAAAAATGAGCAGGCAGGTTTACAGGCCCTAAAATGATTATCAATTTTTGCTGCAAGAAAGCCTTTATTATTTATTCTTAGTGGGATTTATTGTTAAAGAGAACCCATTTTAACAGATTTTTACTATATTTTGACAAAGGGTAGTCAAAAAAATGGGGTTAAATTGAAATGACAATTATATTTTTTTAATTAAAACTACCAAATTTTATAATTTTTATCTTATTTAGCATTAAAAAAGGGCAACTTTGTGTATGGGTGTCTATTCTCAAAATTTTAAGTTTTTAAAAAACTGCTACTTTAATATTTTTATACGGCGATTCCTGATTTAAAGTTTTGTTATACTTCCATTTGGCTAGGATATTTATTTCTTAGTTGGCTATAACGAAAAAATTTCTATAGCGATTGATTTTTTAATGTAATCATAGCCAACTCTAAGTACTAATAAATTGCCATATAAAAATATTACTAGCAATGTATCAAATACTAAACATTTTTGGAAGAGACAACATCATACACACTTGCCCTTATTTTTAATGCTAAATAGAATAAAATTATAAAATTTGGGGATTTCCAATAATAAAAAAAAAAAAAAAAATTGGCAATTTTGTTAAATTCATTTTTAATCTTAGACACCCTGTATAAAAATGTAATAAAATATTGTATTAAATCGGTTAAAGTAGGCTTTTTTTAACAAGAAATCCAACTAAGCTAAATAAAAAGGCTTTCTTATTGATAGTAAAAATTAATAATTATTTTAGGGCTTTCAAACGGCATTTTTGACCTAAACATAAATAATCAAAAACGCTTAGATTGTTATGCATAGGACATAATACATAAAATCTTCCTAAAATCTTGAGCAGAATCTTACTCTAAATAGAATATGTAATATATAGGGTGTCTTACTTAATCGACATTAGGATAACTTCAAATTTTTAAAACCAAGGCCTATTTTGGGAAACGTTGCCACATGTTGAGACACCCTATAAAAATATATATATATATATATATATATATATATATATATATATATATATATATATATATATATATATTTATATTTATATATATATATATATATATATATATATATATATATATATATATATATATATATATATATATATATATATATATATATATATATATATATATTCGGGTGATAAATTAATAACCCTCTATAAGATATTTGTATAGATTTAAAAAAATCATAATAAAAGGCCAAGAGAAATTGTTGGAAATTATTTTCGAGGTAAACGTCCCAGGGGCGTAACCCCCACCAAGTAGAAAAATTGGTTTTTATAGGGAAATTTTTTCTAATGAAAGTATATCGATGATATCATTTTATATTTACGAGCTTTCCCCACATTTTTTTTAAACTGTTTTTTCTATCTATAAAATAAAGCGGTAGGGGGCTCAATTTTTTTTAAACAAAAAGATTTCTCCCGTTTCTTTTGACCGATTTTGCAAACTTGAGCCTCTTGAAAGAGATAATTTGCACTACAAAACGCTTATTTGGTTTTGCATTTTTGACTTTTCGTCGCCGCTAGATGGGTTAACGAAATGGAGCAAATTTTTGATTAAAAAAAAATGTAATGGTATATTTTTTATATATTTTAAAAAGGATAAATTTTTTATAATTTAATGAAAAGAATTTATTATTTTACCTTTTTTGAACCTTGATATTGACCAAAATATAATTTTATTACATTAAAAAACACGCCACTGTTTTTTAAAAAAAAATCAGTTTTGTAATCTCTTATTAGTTGCAATAAAGAATTTCTTTTTTTTAAAAACGGTTTTGGTTGAAAAATAAAACAGGTTTCCCCACTGTTTTGTAATTATAAGGTAACAGTATGCAAAAATTATTTTTTTTTTTTAAAAAAAGTTTTTAAAAAAAAAAAATTTTTTTAAAAAGCAAAACTGAAAAGAAAAAAAATGGGGATTTTTTAAGTAATAAAATTTATTTTTAAATCAACGGTTTAAAAAAAGGATATAATAAATTCATTCATTAAATTTGAAACATTTTTTTTCTTTTAAAAATATAAAAAAAATATTTCATTTTTTTTTTTGAAAAAAAATCAAAAAGCCCATTTTTAATGCCATCGCGGCGCCCCAAAAACAAAAAATAATTTTTTTTGCAAATTTTCTTTTTTTATGAGTAAAAGGCTAAATCGTCAAAGGGAAAGAAAACTTGGTTTGTTTCAATTAACTTCCCCCCCGCTTTTTTTTGGGTAAAAAACATTTGAAAAGGGGGAAAGGGTAAATATGAAAGTATATCAAATACTTTCTTGACAAAATTCTCAAAAATCAATTTTTTACTTGTGTTGGGGTTTTTTGGGGCGGTTTTAAAAAAAAAATTTGGGGAAATTTTTTGGCGAATATGATTTTTTTCTCAAATCTATACGTATCTTATGAAATTTCCTCCCACCTAACTGATCACCCTGTAAAAATATATATATATATATATTATATATAATATTATATATATTATATAATAATATATTATATTATATTTATATATATATATATATATATATATATATATATATATATATATATATATATATATATATATATATATATATATATATATATATATATATAACTAAGTTTAATTGTTTCTTGGGTATGAGGTTTTCTGTATAATTCAAACAACAATATTTCTTTACTTTCCCCACCTACGGAGCTTTTTTTAAAAAGATTTCTTTAGTATATTTTAATGATTTTAAAAATATTATCTACAATAAAAAAGGTCATTGGCAAAACTGAAAATAATATTACAGAGTTATGGACCATTTAGATTTGAAAAATTTGCGGTCTAAAAATTTCTTATTTACGTACAATAACAATTAAATACTAACAATTACATAATAAACATACTTTTTAAAAAATTAAAAACAATTAATTTTATTATTGTTCTATTTTTTTTTAAATTAAAAATACGTACCTTAAAAAAAAAAATATATATATATATATATATATATATATATATATATATATTTTTTTATATATATATATATATATATATATATATATATATATATATATATATATATATATATATATATATATATATAGGTTGGAAAGTTCAAAACCGAACATAGACGTTATCAAGTAGAACAAAGAAAACAAATAAATGTATCTGATTTTCTTGGGTATAATCTTTTTTGTTTATTTAGTCAAGATATTGTTTTACAACAAAAGACTTGTTTAAAATATATATGTTTTATTTTCAAAACGTTTCATTTAAAGACACGATAGGCATGTTTGCGGAAACAACAAACAGCATCAGGTACACAGGTGCTGAGTTATGTAAAAGCGACACCCACTTGCAAATGGGAGGGAAAAATATATTTTTGTGTTTTGTTTTTTCGATTTTTATCATATTTTCTAAGTTGTAAAATTTTTTAACTTTGTTTCTAAAAATTTCGCCTACTAGTTCTGGAGGGTAGAGCGTTGTTGGCAGAATCCTGATCGGATAGCCTTAATAGCTCGGTGGGCAAGTTTTATTACTACTATATTTTTTTTAAGGTTTGATTTAAAGTTTATGTATCTATTATACAACATTAGGGTTTTATAATTTTAACCTAAATCCAGGAAAAGTGACCCTTATATAACCGTTCGTCATTTGTATTCCTTGCGGAACTTTGCAAATATGTCGCCAAACGTAGATAGATCAATTTTTTTAAGGGGGTTTACTTTATTTTGTTTCAGACGATCTGCTAGTCCATAGGGGTAAATAGGGCTGGGCATACTTAGTCTATATACCCCATGACGTAAAAAATATTTGGCGAGTACCCAACAACGCGATTTTTAAAAATTATTTTCAAACCTTGTTTGTAGTTTCGTGTACTTATTACCAATTTTGTGATAAAAGAAGGGCAAGATAGTTTATTATTATATTTAAGAATCGATACCTGGAAAATACATCGTTGTCGAAAAAAAAATTACTGTAGGTTTGTAATCGAGGCGAGGGTCAAGAAAAACCATAATTTAGACTGGTTAGTTGTGTTTTAGGCTCATACAATGTTTTATAAATTTATAATTTGTATAAAAGTACAATAAAATAGTGTCAACTCATGCGAGTAACCAAAGCATTTTTTATTTTTATTTTTAAGTCTTGGGGTAGTCCACCAAGGCTGAGGCTTCAATACTAACGTACCGAAATTCAGAGAAGGGAAAACTTCTGCGGGTGGCAGATTCCAGTCTGGACACTCTGGGCATGACGATATCAAGAAAGTTCGAAGCCTCTTAAGTTGGACTGTAAAAGGATGCATACAAGTGGCACTACGTGTTGCTCCGTTGGGGGCTGTCAGAGAAATTATACTTGCCAACTCCTTGGAGCAGAGGCCATGAAAATACCTATAAAAACGCGACAGATCCCCTACAGCCCGTGGGTGGGTAAGAGAAGGAAGCTTTACTGTAAGCGTGGCATCATTAATGAGACGAACAGCTCTTTTTTAAATAAAATCAAGAATGATAAGAGTTGTAGAAAACGTCATTCCCCAAACATGAGAACAATATTTTAAGGATGGTCTGATTTCGAATACATACAGAGTATACAGATTAGACGGAGATAAATACTTTTGGCTCGAAAGAGGAATCCAAGCTTTTTTGAAGCAGTTGAGGCCAGGGATGTAAATGTAAAGTATTTGTGCCCGTTAAGGTTATTCTCAAAAGTAACGCTAAAATAATTAAATGACTTTTTGTCGCGACACCGAACATGACTGTGTCTTGGAGCATTAAACTGGACAACATTTTTGAAGCCCAAATCAAGATTAGTTTCAGGTCTTGTGAAAGAGATATTTGCATCGACCTGCGCGTGTTTTCCAAATCAGGCCCATAGGTTGACTTAAGAAATTAAATATAAGAGTAGAGGATACTATCGTCAGCAAAACTAATAATAGGAATAATTGTAAAAGAGGGATGGTTACTGTAAAAAACATAGTTGGTGCCCTGGGGCACCCCAGCATTACTTTAGGTAGAAGTTGAAAGGATGACGTTACGATATTATAAGTAACAAATAATAATAAACAAAAAATTATATTCATAATTTATTAAACACTAATCACTAAAATAAGGAGGTTTTATTAATCCAAAACACTTTTGCAACCACAAAATAAAATCACACAAGGCAAAACAATTAAAATTTACGGGCCCTTTTTCTACGCACCGCGCCGTCGGGTCGCCCACGCAAAACGGGCTCCGGTCTGTCGAATATGTTCCACCCCAGACTGATTTATCAGTGTGTATGTAGGCAACACACAAAATTTCTGGAAAATTTTTCACTGCGCAAAATCATAACGGCCCCTTAAAGGGATTCATATGCTGACAAACAAACGTGC